>PGWS01038047.1:0-94866 GCA_002896235.1 Cicer reticulatum
AGCACATTGGTGCTGTTGTTCGTCAAAATGTCCCAATAACAATAGACAATCTGGAGGATAAGGCGGTTGAAGGATTGCCAAAGAATCATCTTGGAATGACAATTCAAGTAAATATTTTGATCTTACTCTTTGTCATTATAATGTTTTTTCTGTAAAACATTACTTATGATTGTTTCATTGCAGACACTTTTGTTCTTGATGAGGAACGAAGTCATATGTTTGAGAGTTGCTGGGAAATCATCGTGGATTAGATCCATCTCTCAATTTCTATCTAAAGATGAGAAGGAACACACAAATGCTGAACCTCCAAAGATATATCAACATTATATATCAAAGGATGAATGAGTGCATTGTTTCCAAAACGTTCTGACCCGGCGTTTGTGTAAGTTATTAATTTATTAGCATTTGTGTTTTATTATTCATATTCGTAGCGTATTTTAAATTTTTACACAATTGCTATTTTTTTTTATATAGAATATTGAGTAAGGCAAATCGCGAACGGGCAAGCAACCCAAAACACCCATACAAGAAATCACGTATGGGATATGGCACGCCCTTGAACAAATTGTAAGTAACTAAACATCATTGTAATTTGTATTATAAACTATAGTGTGTAACTAATTTGTATTATTTTGTTTATGATTTTAACGAATAGAGAAAAGCACCCAAGCCGATAACCTTGGGTCGTCATATCTTATGGAAGAAGCGCGTGTTAACAAAGATGGGAGTGGTTGATAATGAAAATGTCAAGAAAGTTGTAGAACTTTGTGTAAGTATATATCACTTTAATATTTTTTAATATTGTATTTTAAAAAGGCTATTGAACTTATCTTTTTAATGTTACATGTATTTTAGGAAACTATTGAACAAAAGTCTGAAACTCAAGAGGCCAACAAGGATAACGTGCAGGGACATTCTTGGGAAATGTTTAATGTCCCTGAGTATTCCCGGTCGAGTGAGGGGGAAAGGATTTGGCGTAACTCCCAAAAGCTTTTTTCCTCAAGTGAAGCGCCAAAAACCTTCAACGAGGAAGTATAGAGAAGCTCAGAATCTGTATCGGAGCAAGTGGCACTCTTGGTGAATACGAATAAAGACAAGCAACTTCCGGTTCAGCTCCAACCTGAAATCAAATGGAGAGTGAAACCGGGAGTTGCAAACGTCGGTTTTGAGAGTATTCCCGAGGTAATTAATTACTTACTACTTATTTGCTTATGTAATTACTTATGTATTAAACAAACTTATATATAACTGTACTTATGTTTTAACTATTGATGTACGGGTTCACTACATGTGTCCTATACTTATCCTCGCCGACTCAACGGAAGGTGGGAAAGGAATATTGCACAATACTTCGGAGAAGTATTGCACAATATTCCGATCCCATCGCGGCCACGTCAAAGTATCGCCTACGGTTTGTTCGAAACCAACTGCACCGTGCCCATACGGGACAACGATGGAGATATGAAGTTCTTAAGCGACGCTATTGGCAGTTACGTGGCATGGCCCACACACCTTGTTGCCCCGAAAAAAAGATTCCCAGGACAAATCAGTTACATCTCCCGAAAAGGTTTGTCACATTTATTGCCTAAGGATTTTTTATTTTTTCAGATTCAATAAACTAACATTTTACCTCATTTTGTAGGTCCAAATAAATAAACCCACCCCTACAGCCAAAAAACAGGCAGCAGAGCCTTCAAAAAATTGGAGGTTAATAGGGCTGCCAAACTACAAAGGCTGGAGGGTGTAAATAAAGCTGCAAAAACTTGCAGCAACAAAAAATCTGGATCGGGGAAAACGGTCGCTGCTGCTGCTGCTCCTAAAAAAGTCAGCCACGCCTTGGTAAAATACGGGGCGTGTCCTTGACATCCAAATAAAAAGGAACATGGGCAGCAGCAACGATTCGCCCATTGTAACAAATCAATCAAGACATCTTTGGAGATGAGTATATTGAATACCTCGAAAGGAGCAAATGTAACGATCTTCTCGAACATAAGGAGCTGAGTGTTACTGTAATCAGCTTGTACATAAGGTAAAAAATATTTTAATTGCATTTATTTGTAATTAATTAAATGTATTGGTAATTAATCTAGTTTTAAATTTTCATTGAAGGTTTTTGTACGAGAAGGTCGTGTGCACGAGGAAACTGTCAAATAAATACTCATTCTTGTCTCCGCATAAGATGTCGATGTTCAAACTCGATCCAGACAATGTAAAACACTACATTGTAGATATGTTTTTAAGAAATAAAGAAAGTGATAAATTGTTCTTGGCACCATATAATTCAGGGTACGTAATTTTATCTTTTTTTAATTGATGAGAATTTAGTTTTATTAGTTTGTCTATAACAAAATTGCTTAACCAATTATTTGTTGTTGTAGGGCACATTGGGTGCTATTTGCAATCAATGCGGTCTCTGAAGTGATATACTATTGGATCCCGTGCACGGCGATTACACCAATCACCCCGGAATAAAGAATATGCTCGACACGTAAGTAATATTCATTTATTTCTTACATATATATATATATATATATATATATATATATATATAAATATTCATGCTCTAATAATCACATTATTCATTCGATAGTGCCTTAAAAGTTTATCGAGCTCAAAGAGGTGCTAAAGTGTCGAAGCAGAAGTCTAATAACATTACATGGATCTCAATAAAGTGCCCTCGTCAAACAAATAACATCGACTGTGGGTACTACATATTGAGATTCATGAAGGAGATTGTTGAGAAGAATAAAACTATTTATCCCAGAAACGGTACGGTATTTGCATTATATGATTTTCATATATAAATTATCTATATATTTGATACTAACTTAATATAATATGTTCAATTTTTATATGCAGTACTTTGCCAATTCCAGTCCATCATATTCTGAGGAAGATCTGATGGAATTAAAGGAAGAATGGTGTCAGTAAGTGCTTGACATGAAAATTATTTGATTTTCTGGAAATAGCTTGTGCTGGGCAAGGGATCTGAATATTATATGGTAGCTAGTGCATATAATGTATATTCTGTAGTTATTATATGTAAATGATCATAGGACACAATATATGCATATAATGGATCTGTTAGTTATTATATAATGGATCTGAATGTAGGTAATTAGGTTGTAAATTAGGTTGTATATATGTATCTGAAATGTAGTTACTTAGGTTGTAAATTACAGAGTTACATATATGTTAAAAAGTTACAGAGTTCTGATTTATGTTCTATTGATTGTGTGAACTGATTGTCTATAATATGTTCTGTTCTACTGATTGTCTGTAATATGTTCTGTTCTACTGATTGTGAAGTGATTTTTGGATCAAAAAATAATTTTGGGTACAAAGATAAAAGACAGCGCTTTTTTAAAAAAAGTGCCATAAAAAGCTAAAAAGCACTTTTCATTTCAAATAATTAATTTACAGCGTTTAAAAAAAAAAAAAACACACACATTTTACAGCGCTTTTTTTTAAAAAGCGCTGTAAAATGTTGTTCTAAAAGCGCTTTAATGGTGCACCTTCTACAGCGCTTTCGTGAGAAAGCGCTGTAATATGTACAAGAAAAGCGCTGTAAAATGCAGACCCATAATATGAAATTTATGGGTGGGCATTTTACAGCGCTTTTTTCGAGAAAGCGCTGTAATATGTACACCATATATGAAATTATGGGTGGGCATATTACAACGCTTTTTCGAGAAAGCGCTGTAATATGTACACCCATATATGAAATTATGGTGGGCATATTACAGCGCTTTTCGAGAAAGCGCTGTAATATGTACACCCATATATGAAATTATGGGTGGGCATATTACAGCGCTTTTGTGAGAAAGCGCTGAATATGCACACCCATAACTCATATGACGGGGTGCATATTACAGCGCTTTTTGTGAAGAAGCGCTGTAAAAATGTGCATAACAAGCGCGCGTTGTATTTACATGTTTTTATAGCGCTTTTATAAAAGCGCTGTTGTATCATTTACAGCGCTCGTTTCCACAGCGCTTATTTTTTTGAAAAAGCGCTGTAAATGGCTTAAAAAAAGCGCTGTAAAAGCCGTTTTTTCGCGTAGTGAGAGTTTGAAAATATCGAAGGAGAAATTTAAGAGAAAATGTTAAGAGAAGTTGAATTTAAGAATGTTGAATTTGTGTATCTATCAAGACTAGAGTGTGTGATTGTAAATTATTTTTGTCTAAAAATTTCATCAGGTAAAACATCGAAATTAGTTAGAGGAAAGAGGTTTTGGAAAATCAAATATTGTATCACTTATGCAAAGATTTTATGATCTAATTAGTGGAGAAATATTGGTTGATGAATAATGTTTTGGGGTTCGTGCTATAATTAAAATGTTAATTAGGAATACAACTAAACACGCATTTAATAGAATTAGTAAAATTAAATTATATTTATTGTAAGTTTCAATGGAATTAGTTAGTTAAAATGAATTAGAAATTTAAATATAATAATACTAATATTAATAATTTAGAATTAAAATTAATAGTGAGAATATAATAATATAAATTTAATTTAATAAATAATAATAAATTTTAATGACAAATAATAACGTAGGAAGAAATCAATTTTTATTTAAATTTATCTAGTTTTTAATGCTGGTCATCGTAGTAGGTAGAAATAAAAAATATGTAGCCCTTAAAGTTGACTGTGAATGTGGATCTCACTGAAACTATTCTTGATTTTTACCATCATGTGACTTTTAGTGACAAATTTTGTCTATTATTAAAAGTTCTTTTTTTTTACAGGGAATGAATTTGTCTTTCTTTCGTAAACACTATAACATAATATGGATTTTGAGGTGAGTACTTTGTGGTTGATAATTCAAAGGGTCTCAAAAAACTGAATTTTTTTTAAAGAAATTAGCATCGTTTAAAAGACACGAACAAGAACGCAAAAATCGTATAACGTTTCAAAATAAACTGTGTTAAATGTGTTAATGAATTGCTTCGATTATAATTATAGAAAAAAATAGTTTAAAATTCTCACTAAAAATACTATAACATAATATCTTCGCTTAAATATATAAATAATAATATTTATCCTTATGAACGTAAATAAATAAACTGTAGCAGTAAATTGAGTAAGGATATCGAAATTATTTATAAATAAATAAAAAATTAAAGATAGAAAATTCTTCCATCAATGATTCTTGGCTTTAAGTTCCACTTTTGATTGTGGTGTTGACCGCATCCTGATTCATCATATCTTTACGACACTTCTCTGTCAACAAAAAGAATTATCTCTACAAACAATATTAAATTAAAACTTTGATAAAAAAAACACTCCAACAAAGGACTGAACAAAAACGTTTAACTTAAACTTTTTCTTGATAGATTTTATGTTTACTATCTAGTTGTGTCAAATTAAAAAAATAAAAGAGTAATTCATTATTAATAAATATATATTATGGCATTTTGGGATTAAGTACATTAAAATCTATGAGAATTTGAATAAAAGTGGTAAACAAAAACAATGTTATATTATTTTGATTTATTATTTTAATTTATTATTTCTTAAATTTTCTGTCTAAACCTAAGAGACAGAGAGATAACGAATAAGAACTTTAGTCTCTTAATTAGATACAGACATTTGAATTAAAATATTTTCAATAAAACTCTTAATTTAGTGTCTAAAGTATTATCATTTTTTCTATTTGGTTCATAGAGATATTAAATAATTTTTTAAAGTATACAAAAATCCAAACTGTCTCATTAAAAAAGCATGTATAACAGTATAATCTTAGAAACTTAATTGTTGAAATTTAATAAATTTTAGGATTTAATGAGGAATTTTTTTATATAAAATAAGGATTTACATGTTAAAGAGAATAATATTTTAGGAATGAATTTGTGAATTATTTTTGAATTATAATGAAAGTTAATGTTAAATTTTTCATAATTACTGTATATACTCTTGGTAGAAAGTATATGTTATGTATTTAATCTTAATTTTGTTCAAATTACCCAAATCACCTAACTTGTGAACCTAATTCGTACAAATTATACAAACATTCCTTGTCTAACAAATCAACATATTAAAAACATCCATTATATTTCTAATGGAGTACAAGAAGAATAATACTAATATACCTAATACTTATAATAATAATAATAATAATAATAATAATAATAATAGATAATAATAATAATAATAAAATAATAATAATAATAATAATAATAATAATAATAATAATAATAATAATAAAATATTTGTTGTTGTTTGTATTTAGAAAAGTGAAATTATATATAATATATTTGCTTATTCATCTTGCTCACAGACATTCAGAAATAAACTCAAGAACTTAAAACATTAAAGGTTTCATTTAAACTCATCAAAAAGACTTTCTCATCAAGAATCTCTAATAACGTTTTGGGAATGCGGTGTGTAATGTTTTGCTGAATTTTTTTGGGTTTAAGATTCGTTTATGGTTGTTTGTTTTTGTTTGTGGGTTTGGATGAATGTGATGAGATAGGGGATGAAGGTGGAAAGGAAAAAACAGTTAAATGAGAGATTAATTAATTTTTCTGGGTTTTAATATAGTGAATTTTTTTTATTTTTTTATATATATTATTTATTCTTTGTATTTTTAAAATAATGTACTTACTTAATTTAAAATTTAAGTGGATTTAGAAAATATTAAAATGTCTCGGTCACCATGTCACAGATTAAAATATTATAATAATGAATCTAAACTTTTTTTTTACAACCACTAAAATTAAATTCACACTATATTAATTGTGGGGACTAAAAAGAGTATGGAGCGAGGGTTTTGAAAATATTTGATTTTTGATATTATAAATTTGTAAAATATCTTTAATTAATTGAAAATTCACAAGAATCTTTTTGAATATTTAATGTGATTCTCTATTTATTTTAAATCTAGTACTTGAATATTTTAATGAAGAGAGAATGTAGTTCCTAGGTATTATATGATCTTAATAAATTTATTTGGAGTTTTATATGATTTCATATGCATTAAAATAATTATAGTCTCATAAGTATTTAAATATTATTTTAAATACTTGAATAGTGATTGGCTAATGAAGTATTCTGTCAAGATAAAAACCACTTGTTTTCAAATTGACTTAATAAGTGATTAACACAGTATGAAATAGAACAATTTTAAGCATATCCTACAATTAATTAAGTGAGAAAAATATTATTATGCCAACAAAACTCTTCCAAAGGACAACCTAAGAATTATCTTCATCAAAATCTGTAGATGACATGACAAAACTACGGCCAACCTCATCAATTCCTTCAACGAAAACAATCAAATTTGGAATTTTAAATTTAAACAATTAATGATTCATTTAAAAATATCTAAATGACGAATTATATTACTGTAAGGAAAAAAATTAATTTAACTACAATCTTCTTATTGATATTTTAATAATAACAAAAACAGTTGAACAATTATCACTTAATTGCGTTTGTTAGTGCGTAAATTAATTTAGAAAATAAAACTTATTAATGACTATCTATTTTAAGGTGGCATGAAATTTGAGTAAGTTATAAATAATAATATGAGTGTACATTACTACTAACACAAAAATATTATTACCTAATGAACACTTAATTATCTTTATTAATAGAGTGAGTCATAATTTATAAAAAAGTCACTGAGAAGGTTATAAAGTGAATCTTTATAAAATTGCAACAAATAAGTCACTAAACTTAATGTTAGCAAGAGCTCTACAACAAGCATATGATAACATATACTTTAAGTCAAAGCTTAGAGGACAATGCAAAATAGTCAACGAGTGTTCCTCTCATCACAAAGCAAAAGTGTGATACTATGATTATTTGCCTTTGGAGAAAGTCAACTATAGGTCAAGACTTTTGATGATCTTTGGAACAAGATTATGAGAAGAAAAGATTGTGATTTTTCTCTAATCATGATTTTCATTATGTTACTGTTTAACTTCTATTTTTTAGTGATTTATTCAAAGATAGGTGATCAAATACATTCGTACAACAATCAACGATCTCACAATGAAATAAATCACGTCTTTATTAAATTGGATATTGATATCAAGGATCATTCTTTTTTATCAATTATCATTCTAGTTTATCAAAGGATCATTCTAGTTTATGAAATATCATTCTAGTTTATCAAAGGATAATTTTGGTTTATCAAGAATCATTCGGGTTTATCAAAAGGATCATTTTGGTTTATCAAGAATCATTTTGGTTTATCAAGGATCATTATGATTTATCAAGGATCATTCTAGTTTATCAAGAAATAGTCTGGTTTTATAAAGATCATTCTGGTTATTTTGTTTTAAAGATTGTTTAAACCAAATCGTTCTCAGTACAACACAGAACCAATAATGTCCTGGTTTCGAAGAAGAACATTCTGGATTAACTAGCATGCATTCTTATTAGATCTCACTCTGAACAAATATTTTACTCAAGATTAGTAACGGCTATATTGAGCCTTTTTTAACCTTCACCTTATCTATAAAAGGAACATCAACGTGAAGCAATAGCAAGAGTTTTTAGTGCAATCACTCTAATACTTACAATCATACTCAAGCGACAAAACTCTTCAATCAAGCAAAACTCCAACTCTCTTTTATTATATTCAAGGATCTCTTTATTGAGTTATTGCTGATAATCAATCTAAAACAAGTGTTCAGTAGGTTATGATCCTAAAATCTTTTATCATATACATAATTTGATCCTAAGATAGATTGAGTATGTTGTAAAAATCCTTTTCATGATTAAAAGATAACTTGTAAAAATCATTTCAAGGTTAAAAGGTGAATTTTGTAAACTGATCAAGAAAGATAGTGTGAACGCAAGAACGTTCTTGTGTCAAGCATATTAGTTGAAAAAAGTCACATATTTTGAGTACTAGACATAACCCACATTGGGTGAACCAAGATACAATATTGTGTTATATCCTTCTCTCTTCTCACTAACTAATCACATAAAAATAATTTGCTTTATTCATTTTTAACTCACCTAGAACATTATGGATTGTTTATTTGTAACCAAAATTGATCTTTAGTTAATATAAATTAAAATCAGGAATTAACTGAAGTAAAAGAGAATGTCACGGGAAGGGGTTGGATTGTGGCCCTTTTTAAAATTTAATTTATGCACTAATATTATCGTCTGAAGTTGTCTTTCGAGTGAGGATGGTTAGATGAAAAATCCTCCTCTTCTTATTGAAGTGAATGAAGACAATGATGATAAGCTTGAATAAGTTAGATATTTTCTTATAGTTGATTCTCTTGATGTTTAAAGATTAATACTTCTATATTATAGTTGTCTTTTCACTATTAGAAATTTCACCTTTAGGGACCGATTTAGAGACTGAATATTTTCAGTCACACTAGCGACCAAAATAGAGACTGTAATTTTGAACCTCAAAAATAAATATTTTTTCGTCACTAAATCGGTCGCTAACGAAATTTAGAGACTGAAATATCAACTGAGTTTTAGCGACCAAAAATTCAGTCGCTAACACTACTTGAAATTTTGCTTTTGATGACCGATTTGAAGACCAAATTATTTGGGTCACTTTAGAGACTTAATTATAGACTAAAATACAAAACTTAGCTACTTAAGTTTTAGTGACTAAAAAATCGATCTCTATTATTTATATTTTCTATTTTAATTAAAATTGGTTGACAAAACTTTTATCTTTTATGATAGAAATTTTTTATAGTTCCCTTTCCAATTTTCACTAAAATAAAATTCCCTCTCTAATTAAAAAACAAGTGAAAATTCGTTTCAAACAAAATAAAATTCCGTCTCCATGTTCCACTAAAATAGAGTTCTCCCTCTAAACTTCATTCCCTCTCTTAACTCTAATATGTGAAACAAACCCTAAACTTTTAAAAATTCATTTCATCTGATCCATCACCGTTCCACCACCGCTTCTTCGTTTCATAACCGTTCCACCATTGCTTCTCTGTTTCATCACCACTTGCCTAAAAAAATCCACCGTTTCACGATTTGCTTCGGCAAAACAGAAATACATAGCCCCCACCATAATCGATGGACTCAATTGATGCTCCAAGTAAGCATCCCGTTTTTCATCTCCCTGCCACTCACAAAAAAGTCCCTTTTTTCGTGTTCTGCTGACTCCGAGGGGAATTATGATGATGTAATTGTTGATTCCTCATATCTTGTGGGTGAGTCATTTGAATTCAAAATGGTTTGTTCAATATATTTAGTAAATAATGCATATTATTGGAATTAGAACTGAATAGAGCATATGTTATATTGAAAATTAAAAAAAAAAATTGTGTTTTGAGGAGGAACTATAATTTCTCACCCCTTTATAAATTGCTTAACTTGACTTGAACTCTTATTTCTCAATCTAATACATTGTTACATATCAAGGTTGTTCTATACTTGATGTTTAGCCCTCATTTATGATAAAACTTCAGTTATGATTTAGGTTGTTTCGTTGGCTGGTATGATTTACTTATCTGGGTTACATACCATTTTGATTTCAGTTTTATTTAAAAGCTTCTTTTCTTTTGTAGTGTTTTGTTTGTTGGTATAATGATTGAGTATCTATGTGTGCATCTATATTACAAGATCACTTTTTTTATTTAGCTTTGTCCTTATCCCATTAGTTTAATCCCCTTCTAATGGAAAAGGCACACAAGAGAGGAGGTGCCTTTACTCCAAGAAATATTCCATCTATGGAAATGCTATATACTAAAATTATGACCTCAATACACAAGATTGTAGACTTGTAATAGAACTTCAAACTCTTAGCCTACAATTCTAAAGTTCTTCCAATAGACAGATGGGGTAACATTAACTTTCGGAAGAAATACTCGACCCAAAGACAACTTCTGAAGTTATTAAAGGACTTGTATTCAATATACTTAATAGATTATTAAGTGAAAATAATGAAGAAAGCTAACCATCACTGTTAATTGGTTTCAATTTCAAAAAGGTTGAATGGGAAAATTGCAAATTAACAAAAGCATTAGATAAAAATTACTTTTTTTGAACAGTTTTTCATTTTTAATGTGTTAATTATCAATTTAGTTTTTTGAATATGCTACTACTATTATAACTTAACTTCATGAATGTCCATTTTCTATATTGGTACTTCAAATATTTCAACCCCTTACTTAGAAAATATGTCTATCTCTACTATTAATTCTTGTTGTTAATTTTTAGTAGAGATAGACATATTTTCTACTGTTAATTTTTGTTGTTAACTCTGCAGTTAATTCTTGTTTTTAAACCGAAACAACATGTAATCAATCTGTTTACTTCTGCTGTTAATTGTTGTTGTTAAACTAAAACATGTAATGAATATGTTTACCTCTTCTAATTTTCAAATTTTTTTATTAAGGTTCATTCTGTATAGGAATTCTGCAATTCTAAAATAGCAAGGAGGTTGAGAAATTTTCCTGTACAAGATATAAGACTGAGTATGCTTCATTTTGTATAAACATTCTGCAATGAATCATTAATTATCTCATATCAAAGCTTTCTTTAAGATCAATTATAACAAATGCCAAACAACATCTTAAACTGCATACTATCTTTGAAAGTACAAGTGTATACATGTGCTTAAGAAGTATGATGGTTAACAAGTTAGAAGAAAAGTTAGCCAACATTACTTGTTTGATCCAATTCATGAACAACAATGACAAGTACAAAAATCAAAAAATGAAAAACCAAACATGCATAAAATTATATTTGCACTATGTATAGTTGTATGTACTCACCAAACTCAATATAAATATATATTTTCCAAAGCAAACAAGTGAGGATCAATAAATGTAAGTGTAATTATGTCTAAGTAAATTGTCAAAGCAAAAATATCAAATAGAGAAATTAGATATCCTTGTTCTGTTTGCAAAAATATTGATTTCTTAGACTTTAAAGTGGTTAAGGTTCATATTTTAAGGAAGGGGTTTAAACCTGATTATTGGCATTGGACATCTCATGGAGAAAATAATCGTGAGTTGCACGTTGAAATTAAAAGGAAAAATTATGTGCAAGAGCGACATAACAATCATTTTAATATATTTGAGATCATGATTTATGATGCTATTGGACTACAATTTCAAATGCATTGTGATGAAGAATTGGAGGAGTCTCCAAATATAGATGATCAAAAGTTTTATGATTACACTGAATTGTCTTTTGCTGTTAGATTGTTGGCAATTAAATTAGAGGGAAATATATCTCAACGATCTTTTAATCAAACAATGGCACTTATGAAGGAGACATGTCTTCCATAAAATCTGGTTCCTAAATATTATTATAGGGCCAAGAAAAGAGTTTCAAAGATTGGTCTCACTGCGGAAAAAATAAATTATTGTATAAATAGTTGTATATTATGCTACACTGATGAATGTAAACAATGAAAAGAATTCAAGTTTTATAATGCACCTTGTTATGAGAAAAAAAGGATTGGAATGGATAAATTCAAAGAGATACCTATAAAGAGAATGCATTATTTACCGCTAATTCCCAAACTTAAGAGATTATATTCTTCGATGAGCTCAGCTCCACATATGAGATGGCATTATGAAAATAGATGATAACCAGGATCGATGTGTCATCCATTAGATGTAGTGGCTTGGAAACATTTTGATCAAAATTTATCCTGACTTTGCTGTTAAACCGAAGAATGTAAGGTTGAGATTGTGTACCGATGGTTTTACACAATTTAATCATACAACCTCACCTTATTCATGTTGGCAGGTAATTGTCACTCCTTATAATCTTCCTCCAGAACTATGCATGACAACTCCCAACATGTTTCTCACTTTAATTATTCCTGGACCACATAATCCAAAGTGCAACATATATGTGTATTTGCAACCTTTGATAGATGAGCTCAAATTTTTATTGAATGAAGGAGTGCTTACATATGATATTTGAAGGAAGTCAAATTTTATAATGAAAGCTCCATTAATGTAGACTATTAATGATTTTCCTACATATGAAATGTTGTTTGGTTAGAGTACAACAGGGAAATTAGCATGTCCATATTTCATGAGTCAATCCAAAGCTTTTTTCTTGAAAAATGGTAGTAAGTATCCTTGGTTTGATTCTCATCATCAATTTTTTCCTAATGGATCGGTACTTTTCGAAAGAAAGATATGGATGGCAATTACAAAGAATCGAAAAGAAAAGTCTCACCTTCCACAACGGTTAACTAGTATTACATAAGTTAATCCAAAGAACCAAATATGTCTGCATTGTTATGAGTATTATATTTGTTAAACTAAAATTTGTATTTGTTATTATTTTGAGTACTAATTAGTACTTAAAATATATTATATTCTTTAATGCTTTTAATCATTTTTGGTGGTGTCTTGAATTCTATAGATTATTGAATTAAATTAAAAATTGTTTTTATTGCGTCTTTTGGAGATATATTTAATAATAACAATTGTATTTCACAAATTAGGCTCTTAAAATCAGTCGCAATGAAGTGCAAATTATTCAATGGGTTGCTTAATTCAGTTTTAAATTTGCACTAATTCCAGTCTCAAAAAATGGTCACAAAAAATTAGTCACTAAGTTTGGTCGCTTATTTGGTCACAACAACTAGTGACTAATAGTTTACCTACTGATTTAAATTGGTCAATAAATCGGTCGCTATTGGATTTAGTGGCCGATTTTCTTCATTTAGTGACATAAAAATTGGTCTCTAAAAGAACTTTTCTAGTAGTGTTTTGAGCTTCAAACATATGGGTTAGCAAAATATAGTTGTTGGAGACTTTGCTAAGTTTCCTTGGACTTGTATTTATTTGCAAAACGACCATTTAGCCTCAAATATGAGTTGTAGGAGGATAAAGCATTTATTAATTCTTATGTGACTTATGCTTTTTGACTTTCTTTCCCAACAACTGTATTGTCTTTCCTTAAGATTCTAGGACATCACTATTTGTACTTTAGTACTTTTACTCATTTTTCCATCTACGAGGATGAATAGACAATAGAAGTTCATCCTCTCTTATGTGTTGTTTATCCTTTGTCATAGAGGACATAAATTCATCCTATCGTTTGTGTAGTTTATCTTATCACATAGATGACATAAATTCATCATCTCTTTAGTATTGTTTTTCCTCTAACATAAATGACATAATTTAATCCTCTCGTAAGTGTTGTTTATCTTCTACATCTATCTTTTGATATGATTTATGTACGAGGATGGAGTTTTTATTTTCTGGAGTCTTGATGTGATTGTTGCTTTTTGCTTCCCCTTTTCTAACCACTTTGACTAGTGTGCCCTTCATGTCAAGTACTTCACCTTTTTGTACCTTTGTACTTTTCTGCATGTGTCAAATATTTTATGAGGATATCCTTTGCGTCTATCCTCATCTTGAGATTGTATTCATCCTATGATTTAACTGATTTTAAGGATGTTCATGGATGATCATCCACCGATCTATTTAAGTCTTTGAGAGGTAATTGTATGTCTTTCTTTCCAATATGTGACTGTTGGAATTTGGTGTAAACATGTTGACACCTTTTTTACTTGTTAGGTAACCATCTAGAATAAGATTTCTGAAAGAGATTCTTATTATCCTCTTGATCTATTATTGATGAGAAGGTTCCTTGTTGTTTCCAATACCTTGAAAATTATGATTCATGTGTTTGTCTTACTTCAAAGGCTTTGGTACAAATTTGAACAGTTCTGGCATATTGTTTTTGCATTGTTCACATAAGATCTCATTTTTATATATGAGAGGGTGATTTTTTTCGAGAGTCCATCCTCAGGTTATGTTAAGTGTGAGGATGAAATATCTTGTCTTTCACATAAGAGTAGGTGATTGATGTAATGTCACTTCTATATTTACTTTTGGTAAACCTTGAATAGTGTGAACAACTTGTCAACTTTTGTCCCGCTGTACTTTTATGAAAATTACTTTTTCACTATTTTTTAGATAAAACTTTTGATAAATATTTATCCTTGGATCAAAGATTATGGCGAATATTCATCCTCGGACCAGAGATTCTGATGAATGTCCATCCTCGAGTTTATCCTTGGATATAAGGTTGTGAAAATATTCATCCTCAGATTTGGATTCTTCATCTTGGACCTGGATTATTCAACCTTTAATTTTCATATAGACACATCATGACCCATAGATTTTCTTGACTTTTTCCAAGAGATTTAATGTGTGATTGAGATGCAACATATTGCGATGATCGTCCTCGGCTTAAGGATAATCATATATTTATATATATGAATTAAATTCATCAATTCTTTCATTGTTGAATTAATAGAATGCACTTGTTAATGTGAGTGGCTTCAGGCTTGACCCCTTATGTTCTTTGAACAAAAAATCAAAGGCAAGCATTTGTAGATCACCATTTAGAAAACTTAACATTTATTTCCTAAGGTTTGTTGTCATTAAAACACATATCAAAAAAGTTTTTACTTTAACAATGTTCCCTTTTTTTATGATGACAAACCTTTAGAAAAAATCCTTAGTTTTCTAGATGGATAAAATAACAAATGAAAGAATGTTCATGGATATGCAATTAAACTCTCCTTAAACATATGCAAGAGTTTTTATATGTTAACATTCTTCATTAATCATTTACATCATATACTTTTCTTTTATATTCTCTCCCCCTTTTGACATCTATCAAAATGTGTGATGGGGTGAAGGATAATTATAGGCAACAAGAATAGGAATTGATCACATAAATATCATGTAGTTGAAAGGCATTCTCATATCAAATTGGCATTTAATATTAAATCAGATAGTATGTAAGAATACCATTTATTATTTCCATCAACATTGCAATCAAGATAACGACAATGATAACAAAAAAAATATACTCAAATCATATTAAAAAGAAATGCACCCATTTCAGCACATCTAAAGTTTAAGTAATTGACTTTATACTCTTCATAATTTTAGAGAAAGTGTTTTGATCTCAAATTCAATGTATGTTTCAAGGAAAATAATATTTTTAAATATATAAAACTCCTCTTGAGTTTTATGAGATATATAAAACTCCCTCTAAGTTTTAACCACATTTTCCTTTAGAACACGACCATACTGATTTTATGCAAAAATATATAATAATATGCATCATGATGCTCACATCTCTATTTTTGAGTTCATAACATGTAAGTATAATGAGATAATCATCTAACAATATTCAAAACACATTTGCTAGCTTAAGAATGAGTTAAATATAAGTTTAAGAACATAATATGAAGACTTCATGCTTTTTGGACTATATTTGAAATTAATAGACAATCAAAAATTATAATCATAAATTCCAATCATATATCCTCTTGTTGAATTTATTTCAAAAATATAAATCCCATAGTGGTACGTTGGTGACAGTGTGTTTGAGATGAAATGGGATGATTAGGAAATAAACTGGAAATAAATTTTGGAGAAATGTAAAAATGAATGATCGGGAGATTCCCCATTTGTGCATTACGCGGATGAAGTGAAAGATGGAGGAATTTCTCAATATTTTGAATTTACGCATGATATACATGGATTCAAATATAATAAATTTTCCTAAACTAAGAACTTAGGTATACCCAATCTTTGAATTGGATAAAAGATCGAGAATATGTCTTGATTTTAGGGATATACAAAAGATTTTGTATATATGATAAGAATGAAAGGTGCACGAATTGTCCTAAGTTAGAGTTTTCGGAAGCATAATATTTGAATGGGAAAACAATGGTGTTGCACTAATTATAGAGTATTAGGCTAAAAGATTTCCTTCATATGGTGGGTGTTAAATGCCTGTAGAGAAAATTGACTGAATAAATGAGCAATTTTAAATGTTGATCCAACAACTCGAGCAAAAGTAATGTCACTATTGTACTAAACTTTTGAAGTAAAAGTAAATGTCACGAGAAGGGGGTTGAATTGTGACCCTTTAAAATTTAATTCATGCACTAATATTATCCTCTCAAGTTGTCTTTAGAGTGATTATGGTTAGATGAAAATAATCTTCCTCTTATTGAGGATACTCTAAAGAAGAATAATATGAGTTAGAAATATGTTTGATAAGTGTGCTAATGGTATGAATAAAATAAATATAAAGAGAGTAGAACTTAAAAAGATTCACATAGTTTTTTTATAAACAAAAATTAATGTTTTTAAGAAAAAATGTTTTAGATTGTTTTTCAATATTTTTTCGAAAACGATAAATTTTGAAAATATTAATGGTTTATTTTACACGTTAGACTCAACAATAAAAGAAGATTATAGACACTTCAAATTTTATACTTGGATGATAGTGGAGACAAATACTCTCTGTGGAACTTGAAAGAGGAAACTGTAAACTGTGTATTCAATTCAATTCGCTATGGCCTCTAATTCGAAAGAGTAGATAGATTTCTAAATGGTAAGCATGGAGGGTACTTTTCATAGGATATTTTCACCTCTCTTTCTTTTTCTGTGGTATTTTGGAAATGACATTAAATGACTAAGTTGATTGTTTTGGTCATAACGTAAAATCTATTAATCATTTTTAAGTGATTCTTTCTAGAAATGAAACATGACTAAATTGTCTATATTTGAAGTATAAAATTTATGGTATTTAGATATGTATATAAAATTTAAAGTAACCCTCACACTAAAAAAAGATATATTGTGTCACTCGACTTTTAAAGATCTCTTATATTTGTATACAAAAGCAAATAAATTTTACTAACTATAACTACCTTGTTATAACTAACTTTGGTCAAAGGTAGTTATACAACACTAAAGCTTTTAACTAACTTTAGTTAGATGATTTGAGACACATATTCACAAAGGTGTCATATATTCTCATTTAATATGATACATCGTGTTAATTTAAAAAAAAAAAAAAAACTCAAATTTTCATCCAAATATTCACCTATTCACCCAAAAAATATTCACGTATTGACCCAAAAAACATCATATCATTTCATTGATAGAAAAATATTCAACCAAATTTTCCCATTTCCATCTCATAACATTTTTTTATTTCTTCCCATTTCCCTTTAGCAATCGTTCCCTTTCTTCTCATTCCCTCTTAAACGATTCTCTCGATTTCCTCTTCAATCAATTTCGTCTTCAATCGTTTTCCTTCAATCAGATTTCCCTCACGATTCATTGATTTATAATTATGTGATTATGAGTAAGTAAGAATCATTTTTTCTCTATTAGCAACTTGTATTGGTTGAATCATTTGACGCTGCTCCAAGTACATTTTTTACTCCCTCCCCCACGTACAAATTCTTTAGGGTCGTTGAAGATTACTTTTTTCTGCTTTCGAATCGCCGACGAGGCTACGTTTCCTGCTTCTTCACTGGCGACAAGTCTACATTTTTCTTCTTTTGCACTTGTGACAAGTTTATTTGTCTTCCCCTTCCATCTGTCGAGAAGTGTTGCCATCAAGAAGTGTTGATTTCTTGTTACACCCAACGGGTTTGTTTATTTATGTGGTAATTTTATAATATTTTTTGTTCATTAGCAATTTTAGCAGTTTGATTTTGTTATGGATTTTGATGATTATATTTTATGATTTTTCTAAGGATTTCGTTGATTCAGCAATTCTTTCGATCTGCATGTGTACATTCAAATATTTTCGGGAATTTCTACTTAAAATTCCTATGATATTTGTTTTTGGAAGATATGATTTTATATGGATGATTTTATATATCATTTAATTAGTTTAGTTTTGATCGATTGTTACAATGATTTCAACGTTTGAGTTCAAAAAAGATTAAAGAATATGCGGATTCGTGTGACAACCTAAATCCCAAAATAATATTTATAATAATATATACTAAATTATTTGAAGAAAACTTGCAGCGGATAAAAAAAATCTGTTAAAGAGAATAAAAACTTTAATATCTAATTTAGGATATCACGTTTCTCTAAATACACATGTAACAATTCAACCTTGTTCCTCAATTAACACAGTGGAATATCAATGAACTTGATTTAACTAGAATTTCTTGATTTAATTCCCAAAACTTACTCGTACTAAGTTTTCATATAAAAAGTCATTTGTAATAACACAAGTAAAATGTACATTACAACTCTTAATTCTCGGTATCACCTATCAGTGTGGGGTTTCTCTCAAACTTGAACTTCGAGACTCATTAACCTGTAATAACTGCGATTTCACAAACGCAGGGTCAAGCCAGTCAAACACAAACAACGTAGGAGGTGAGTTTTGAAATCATATTGATAGTATAATATAAATAAGAGGAATACGCAATTAATCATCAATAAATTGTATCATTACACAAACATTCTTCAAGGAAAAACATCATATTGTATAGTCAAAATCAAGGAAAATCAATACACTTCATTGTAACATCAAATCATCGCAGAAATTTTTATCACACATAATACATATTAATCACAACAAAACAATCACAAGAAAATGCAATGCTATGCATGAGCTTAGACTCTACTTCACAATGTGGTACCATTCTAACTCTGAAGTACTTGGTTAAGAGGCTTGATACTATGCCACCATCTCAATGGACGAACAATTCAAATTGGCTATGTCCTCATAGATCCCCTCAACTCAACCCGAGACACATATACGTGATAGTCGAGGTAAACGTGTGTTGCATGGTAGCTCCCGACATTTGGAGTGCTACCTCCAAGTCACCTAGGAATTCTCCACCCGAATACCTCCAAGGTCTAACAATCTTGCCTTAAGGCTCGATAGCAGACCGCCACGATCAGACTCATTCAGTTGTACTTCCCCGGAATCACTAGGCTTGTCAGACCCTACCTATATGATGACAAATAATCTTCACTTCGCAAATTCTCAATATTTATTTTCTCCCCTCGTTGGCCTATGATACTCCATTAAGACCGTCATCTCAAACACAAATTGGAATCACAATTATTTCACCAACTATGGGGTTATTTCCATATTCTCATCACAAATTCACAACATCAAATTTATAATATCTCTATCATCAACCATACATCATCACATAGACTTATCACAAATTTATAACATCATTATTATTAATTATACATCATCATAATGACATAAACTTATCAAAATGAATTCACTTTTTATTATCACATCACATAGACACGTCTAATCAAACATATACATAAAATTCATTCGACATTCAATATCACAATAATAGCAATTATCTCACATTTGATAAAAATAAATCAAACATCACAATAATATCAAATACTACACATTTAACGGAGTTAAATCAATCAACACCTTATAAATATTTCTATTCCATATTTGCATCTCACAATTCCCATATTTTTACATTAATCAATTTATCACTCAAAGGGCTACTACCGTACGTAGCGAGCCCCGGATGAATCGTTGGAAAATACGGTTTTCCCGTTCATCTCACAATATATTATACTCATGAATTCAAACACACTCTCACCCCTTACCTTATTTCGACGCTTTCACACGCGAATACGATTTGATAAATTAGTAAAATAATATACTGAAATTTGGACAAAAACGGAGAAACTTTTCTGGAACAGTTATCGATCACCGGTGCCAATTTTATTCTAATTTTGTTCCAATTCCTCTTGGGAGGAGCAACAGCTGCCGTGCCATACCTTTCTCTTCCTCTATTTTTTTGTTTGATTTTATTCTTTAATTAGGTTTTACTTGGCTTATTCCATGAAACACATTTAATCTTTTTTTTTAATAAAACCAACAATTACCAAAGTTATTTTTTTTAAATATTTTTATTAACAAAATTCAATTACTAATATTTTAAAAATAATATTTGATAAATTAGAGAAATTAGAGAAATTAAAATAATTAACCTTAAAAAAAATACATATTATGAACAACCCAAACTCTCATATTCAAATTAATCACTATAATTATACTTATTTTTCAAATACTCACGTTAGAATAATATATCATTAGAGAATAGTCAAAATTATAAAATAAAAATATAAAATCAATACTTTATATTAATTACTAAATCATACTAAATATATATATATATATATATATATATATATATACAATATCATAATAAGTATATAAAAATAAATAAAATCAAACACACTATTACCACTATCTCAAAATAATAATTTATAAAATAAATAATTAAAATAAAATATATTTATAATTAAATAAATATAATTAAGTACACATTTAATATTTGTCAAACGCATAAAAGAATGTTATATTAATTGAGTGCGCCAATATACACGTAAAATCACATAAAATCTTATTCTTACACTAAAATACTATTACTTTAAAAAATAATATATATAATAAATAAAATATATTATTATTTATATCGCTCATTTAATATAATGTGTATCAAACTAGCACATCATAGAAAACATCCATATAATGAAAATTAATCACAAAATTTATTAACATATATTTGATAATAATTTTAACATCAAATTAATTATTTAAAATCCTATTTAATTAATAAAATAGTTTATCATAAAATTTAGGGTGTTACAATTTGTGTTGTCGATTCTTGTTTTTGAGGTGCCAAGGAGTTCAAGGACTTTGTTTGCTGATGTCAAATTGTTAGGTACTTGTCCATTGTTGATTCTAAATGATGCAACTTGAACACAAATTATAGTATATGTGATTACACAATCAAATATATTTGTCTGTATTATTATCATGTGAGAACAAACAAACAAACAAGGTAGCTGCAAAGACAAATAATGCTTGAACTATGCTCTAAAGGGGAATAAATTAATTCATTTTTTTGTTTGTTTGAAAATTCGGATATATATTTAGAACACCATCATAGCCGCTATTTGACAATATTGTCTAATATATAAGGTTGGATTAATTAATGAAATTTATGGATACATGTCTTATTTAATGGGTTATTAACTTTTATTTAACCATACTTGGTAACAAATTATGCAAATAGGTCATATCAAATGATGAGAAAAGATAGGTCTGCAAGGAAAAAAGGGAAAACTAGCCAATGCCATAATTATGGTAGGACAAAGTTGAAAATTTGATATGCTAAACAAACTCTCAAAAGTGGTTTCTTTGTTTTAATGATTTTTGTTAATTATATATATTTTTTATTATGTGACAAGGCTTTAGGATATCTGATTTATTCAATCTAAAGTATTTCTTAGAAGCAAGTGTTAGGATAAAGAATAATGGAAATGATAAATACAGTTTCAAAAATAGATTTCTACAATATTGAAGGAGAGATTTAAGAGAAAGTGTTAGGAGAAGTTGAATTTAAGAATGTTGAATTTTTGTATCCATCAAGACTAGACTGTGTGATTGTAAATGATTTTTGTCTAAAAGTTTCATCAGGTAAAACATTGAAATTAGTTAGAGGAAAGAGGTTCTGAAAAATCAAATATTGAATCACTTATGCAAATATTTTATAATCCAATTAGTGGAGAAATATTTGTTGATGAATATGATGATATTCACGTTCGTGCTATAATTAAAATGCTAGGAATGCAACCAACATGCATTTAATGGTATTAGTAAAATTAAATTATATTTTATTGTAAGTTGTAATACAATTAATTAGTTAAAATAAATTAGAAATTTAAATTTAATTTACTAGTATTAATAATTTAGAATTACAATTAATAATGAGATAAAAAATAAAATAAAAAATAAAATTAATAAATAATAATATATTTTTAATGACAGATAATAACGTAGGAAGAAATCAATTTTTTATTTAAATTTATCTAGTTTTTAATGCTGGTCATCGTAGTAGACAGAAATAAAAAATATGTAGCCCTTAAAGTTGACTGTGAATCTGGATCTCACTCAAAATATTCTTGATTTTTACCATCATGTGACTTTTAGTGACAAACTTTGTCTATTATTAAAAGTCCATTTTTTTTATAGTGAATGAATTTGTCGATCTTTTGTAAGAAGTCAAAACATTGATGAATTTTTGACTTCAAATATTAATAAACAAAATTATGGATTTTGAGGTGACTATTTTAAGGTTACTAATTTTCGTATGACGTTTCAGAATAAACTGTGTTAAATGTGTTAATGAATTGCTACGATTATAATTATAGAAAAAAAATAGTTTAAATTCTCACTAAAAATACTATAACATAATATCTTCGCTTAAATAAATAATAATATTTCTCCTTATGAACGTAAATAAATAAACTGTAGCAGTAAGATTGAGGAAGGATATCGAAATTATTTTATAAATAAATAAAAATTAAAGATAGAAAATTCTTCCATCAATGATTCTTGGCTTTGGTTCCACTTTTGATTGTGGTGTTGACCGCATCCTGATTCATCATATCTTTACGACACTTCTGTCAACAAAAAGAATTATCCCTACAAAAAAAATTAAATTAAAACTTTGATAAAAAAACACTCCTACAAAGGACTGAACAAAAACGTTTAACTTAAACTTTTACTTGATAGATTTTATGCTTACTAGCTAGTTGTGTCAAATTAAAAATAAAAGAGTAATTCATTATTGATAAATATATATTATGGCAATTTGGGATAAAGTACATTAAAATCTATGAGAATTTGAAAAAAAGTGGTAAACAAAAAACAATGTTATATTTGTTTGATTTATTATTTTAATTTATTATTTCTTAAATTTTCTGTCTAAACCTAAGAGACAGAAAGATAACGAATAAGAACTTTAGTCTCTTAATAAGATACAGACATTTGAATTAAAATATTTCAATAAACTCTTAATTTAGTGTATAAAGTATTATCATTTTTTCTATTTGGTTCATAGAGATATTAAATAATTTTTTAAAGTATACAAAATCCAAACTGTCTCATTCAAAAAGCATGTATACAGTATAGATCTTAGAAACTTAATTGTTGAAATTTAATATATTTTAGGATTTAATGAGGAATTTTTTATATAAAATAAGGATTTACATGTTAAAGAGAATAATATTTTAGGAATGAATTTGTGAATTTATTTTTTGAACTATAATGAAAGTTAATGTTAAATTTTTCATAATTACTGTATATACTCTTGGTAGAAAGTATATGTGAATGTATTTAATCTTAATTTTGTTCAAATTACCCAAATCACCTAACTTGTGAACGTAATTCGTACAAATTATACAAACATTCCTTGTCTAACAAATCAACATATTAAAAACATCCATTATATTTTCTAATGGATTACATAATAATAATAATAATAATAATAATAATAATAATAATAATAATAATAATAATAAATAATAATAATAAATAATAATAATAATAATAATAATAATAATAATAATAATAATAATAATAAATAATAATAATAATAATAATAATAATAATAATAATAATAATAATAAATAAAGAGAAAAATAAAAAAAGAATAAACTATTAAGCAATAGAAGTTACCTATACATGTAGATGTTAGTACCATGTCCAATGCAGCTTTTACATAGAAAACAAGTGAGTGTATTGAAATCTGAAGTTAACTTTGACATGATTGTTATTTTCTTTGTAGAAAGTTGTGGTCTTTGGATGGATTTTTGTTGTTGTTTGTATTTAGAAAAGTGAAATTATATACAATATATTTGTCATTGTATATATAGACTAAGTTTAAATATAAAAAGATACAAAATCCTTAAAATAAAAACAAATCTTAAATATATTCTAAATCAAATATGAATTATATATCCTAAATATATCTTAAAAAAATATTTTGGTATATTATTCTCAACATATCTCTAATGCAATACCTTTTATTTTTAACCTATGATTTTTGGGGAAATTTATTATTTCTTGCCATCTAAATATAAGTTAAGGTTTATACTACTTTTAGTCTCTACAATATAGGATAATGTATAAAATCTAATTTTTTAGATTAAAAAACTAAACCTAATTGTAAATTAAAAAATCGTTAATAATTTATTTGTTCTTCCTTATTCATCTTGCTCACAGACATTCAGAAATAAACTCAAGAACTTAAAACATTAAAGGTTTCATTTAAAGTCATCAAAAAGACTTTCTCACCATGAATCTCTAATAACGTTTTGGGAATGCGGTGTGTAATGTTTTGCTGAATATTTTTGGGCTTAAGATTTGTTTATGGTTGTTTGTTTTTCTTTGTGGGTTTGGATGAATGTGATGAGATAGAGGATGAAGGTGGAAAGCAAAAAACACTTATATGAGAGATTAATTAATTTTTCTGAGTTTTAATATAGTGAATTTTATTTTTATTTTTTTATATATATTATTTATTCTTTGTATTTTTAAAATAATGTTACTTAATTTAAAAATTTAAGTGGATTAGAAAATATTAAAATGTCTCGGTCACCATGCCACATATTAAAATATTATAATAATAAAATCTAAACTTTTTTATTTTACAACCACTAAAATTAAATTCAAACTATATTAATTGTGGGGACAAAAAAGAGTATGAGGGTTTTTGAACTATTTGATTTTGATATTATAAATTTGAAAAATATCGTTAATTAATCGAAAAATTCACAAGAATCTTTTGAATATTTAATGTGATTCTCTATTTAGTTTTTAAATCTAGTACTTGAATATTTTAATGATAGAAAATTAGTTTTCCTAGGTATTATATGATCTTAATAAATTTATTTGA
This sequence comes from Cicer reticulatum, assembly GCA_002896235.1. NCBI lineage: Eukaryota > Viridiplantae > Streptophyta > Magnoliopsida > Fabales > Fabaceae > Cicer > Cicer reticulatum. The sequence continues at coordinate 25,508 of PGWS01038047.1, forward strand.
AATTTTATATGATTTCATATGTATTAAAATAATTATAGTCTCATAAGTATTTAAATAATTATTTTAAATACTTGAATAGTGATTGGCTAATGAAGTATTCTGTCAAGATAAAAACCACTTGTTTTCAAATTGACTTAATAAATGATTAACACAGTATGAAATAGAACAATTTTAAGAATATCCTACAATTAATTAAGTGAAAAAAATATTATTATGCCAACAAAACTCTTCTAAAGGACAACCTAAGAATTATCTTCCTCAAAATCCGCTGATGACATGACAAAACTACGACCAACCTCATCAATTCCTTCAACAAAAACAATTAAATTTGAAATTTTAAATATAAACAAATAATGATCCAATTAAAAATACCTAAATGATGAATTATATTATTGTAAGGAAAAAATTAATTTAACTACAACCTTCTTATTGATGTTTTAATAATAACAATTATCACTTAATTGCGTTTGTTAGTGCGTAAATTAAGTTAGAAAACAAAACTTATTAATGACTATCTATTTTAAGGTGGCATGAAATAAGTTAATTATTCTCTAATCATGATTTTCATTATGTTACTATTTAACTTGTGTTTTTTAGTGAGTTATTCAAAGATAGGTGATCAAATAAATTCATACAACAATCAACGATCTCACAATGAAATAAATCACGTCTTAATTAAATTGGATATTGATATAAAGGATCATTCTTGTTTATCAATTATCATTCTAGTTTATCAAAGGATTATTCTAGTTTATGAAGGATCATTTTAATTTATCAAAGGATCATTCTGGTTTATCAAGGATCATTCAGATTTATCAAAATGATCATTTTGGTTTATCAAGGATCATTTTGGTTTATCAAGGATCATTATGATTTATCAAGTATCATTCTAGTTTATCAAGAAATAGTCTGTTTATATAAAGATAATTCTGGTTATTTTGTTTTAAAGATATATTTAAACCAAATCATTCTCCTTAGTCTTAACACCTCAAGATAAAAGAATATCAAGATTACTCAAAACTATAATCAAACTCATAATTCAAGCTAAAGGCACAAAGTAGCAAAATAGCCTCTTAATCGATGACTAAATTGATCTCCAGATTGATTAGCTGCGAGCAAGGACAAAAGGACATTGTTGATGCTCTTTTTGCATAAAGCTCAACTTGCTTCTGAGACAAACGACTGACACTAAACAACTACTCAACTAGCAAAATAGCATGCATTCCTATTAGATCTCACTCTGAGCAAATATTTTACTCAAGATTAATAACAGCTATAATGAGCCTTTTCTAACCTTCCCCTTATCTATAAAAGGAACATCAACGTGAAGCAATGACAAGAGTTTTTAGTGCAATCATTCTAATACTTACTATCATACTCAAGCGACAAAACTCTTCAGTCAGGCAAAGCTCCAAATATCTCTTATTATATTCAAGGATCTCTTTATTGAGTTGTTGCTGATAATCAATCTCAAACAAGTGTTGAGTAGATTCTGATCATTAAACCTTTTATCATACACATGATTTGAAACTCAAGTCTATCTCTTAAGATAGATTGAGTATGTTGTAAAAATCCTATTCATGATTAAAAGATAACTTGTAAAATCTCCTGAAGTTGTCTTTCGATTGAGGATGGTTAGATGAAAAGTCCTTCTCTTCTTATTGAAGTGAATGACGACAATGATGATAAGCTTGAATAAGTTAGATAATTTCTTATAGATGACTCTCTTGATGTTTAAAGGTTAATACTTCTATATTATAGTTGTCTTTCACTACTAGAAATTTCACCTTTAGGGACCGATTTAGAGACTGAATATTTTCAATCACACTAGCGACCAAAATATAGACTGTAATTTTGAACCTCAAAAATAAATATTTTTTCGTGACTAAATCGGTCGCTAATGAAATTTAGAGACTGGAATAGCAACTGAGTTTTAGCGACAAAAATTTTAGTACTTTTGAAATTTTGCTTTTAATGACCGATTTGAAGACCAAATTATTTCGGTCACTTTAGAGACTGAATGAGAGACCAAAATACAAAACTTAGCTACTTAAGTTTTCGTGACTGAAAAATCGATCTCTATTATTTATATTTTTTATTTAATTAAAATTGGCTAACAAAACTTTTATCTTTTATGATAGAAATTTTTATAGTTCCCTTTCCAATTTTCACTAAAATAAAATTCCCTCTCTAATTAAAAAACAAGCAAAAATTCGTTTCAAGCAAAATAAAATTCCTTCTCCATTTTCCACTAAAATAGAGTTCTCTCTCTAAACTCCATTCCCACTCTAAACTTTAATATGTGAAACAAACCCTAAACTTTCAAAAATTCATTTCATCTGTTCCATCATCGTTCCACCATCGCTTCTCCATTTCATCACCAATTCTTCACCACTTGCCTAAAAAAATCCATCGTTTCATGATTTGTTTCAATAAAAAAAGAAATACAAAGCCACCACCATAATCGATCAGCTCAATTGATGCTCCAAGTAAGGAGCCCGTTTTTCGTCTCTCTGCCACTCACAAAACGTCCCCTTTTTCGTGTTCTATTGACTCCGAGGGGAAGTATGATGATGTAATTGTTGATTCCTCATACCCTGTAGATGAGTCATTTGAATTCAATAAAGGTTTGTTCAATATATTCAGTGAATAATGCATATTAGAACTGAACAGTGAATATGCTATTTTGGAAATGAAAAAAAATTGTGTTTTGAGGAGGAACTATAATTTGTCACCCCTTTAGAAATTGCTTAACTTGACTTGAACTCTTATTTCTCAATCTAATACATTGTTACATATCAAAGTTGTTCTGTACTTGGTGTTTAGCCCTCGTTTATGATAAAATTTCAGTGATGATTTAGGTTGTTTCGTTGGAAAGGAAAATTTCAGTGATGATTTATCTGGGTTACATACAATTTTTATTTGAGTTTTATTTAAAAGCTTCTTTTCTTTTTTAGTGTTTTGTTTGTTGGTATAATGATTGAGTATCTATGTATGCATCTATATTACAAGATCACTTTTTGATTTAGCTTTGTCCATATCACATTAGTTTAATCCCCCTCTAATGGAAAAGGCAGACAAGAGGGGAGGTGCCTTTACTCCAAGAAATATTCCCTCTATGGACATGCTATATACTTAAACTATGACTTCAATACACAAGATTGTAGACTTGTAATAAAACTTCAAGCTCTTAGCCTACAATTGTAAAATTCTTCCAACAGACAAATGTGGTAACATTAACATTCGGAAGAAATACTCTACCCAAAGACAACTTCTAAAGTTATTAAAGGACTTGTATTCAATATACTTAATAGATTATTAAGTGAAAATAATGAAGAAAGCTGACCATCACGATTAATTGGTTTCAATTTCAAAAAGGTTGAATGAGAAAATTGCAAATTAACTAAAGCATTAGATAAGAAAGGGGTTCAGGCATTCTCACCCCTTTAGAAATTTTTTAAATTATGCTTCATTCTGTATAGGCATTCTGTAATTCTAGAATAGCAAGGAGGCTGAGCAATTTTTCTGTACAAGATATAAGGCTGAGTATTCGATTTTTGGAAAGGTAATCTCATGGAGTAAATGATCATGAGTTGCATGTTGAAATTAAAAGGAAAAATTATGCACAAGAGCGACATAACAATAATTTTAATATATTTGAGAGCATGGTTTAGGATGCTATTGGACCACAATATCAAATGCATTGTGATGAAGATTTGGAGGAGTCTCCAAATATAGATGATCAAAAGTTTTATGATTTACTAAATGCAACTTTAAAGCCATTGTGGTCGGGATGCAACGATTACACTAAGTTGTCTTTTGCTGTTAGATTGTTGGCAATTAAATTAGAGGGAAATATTTCTCGACGATCTTTTAATCAAACAATGGCACTTATGAAGGAGACATGTCTTCCAAAAAATCTAGTTCCTAAAGATTATTATAGGACCAAGAAAATAGTTTCAAAGATTGGTCTCACTGCGGAAAAATATAGATTATTGTATAAATAGTTGTATGTTATTCTACACTGATGAATGTAAACAATTAAAGTAATTCAAGTTTTATAATGCACCTCGTTATGAGAAAAAAAAAAGGATTGGTAGGTTAAATTCAAAGAGATACATATAAAGAGAATGCATTATTTACCGCTAATTCCCAAACTTAAGAGATTATATTCTTCGATGAGCTCAGCTCCACATATGAGATGGCATTATGAAAATAGTCGATAACCAGGAGTGATGTGTCATCTACTAGATGTAGTGGCTTGGAAACATTTTGATCAAAATTTATCCTGACTTTGTTGTTGAACCGAGGAATGTAAGGTTGAGATTGGGTATGTAACAACCCAAAATTTTCATATATATTATATAAGTGTCTTTTTTGTAATTGCTATTATTAAATTAATAATTATTCTATGTGTAAATAAATTAAATTAAATTTTATCACACTCTATTCTACCTGAATAATTATAACCTTCATTTTTATTTAATTGTTTTGGTGTGACAATTACATGGGGACGATTTATGATGTGATTATTTCTTAAATGGACTATTGTGCATTTTTTTTATTTGATTAGTTTTGATAATCATCAAATTGATGTGTTAGATATGTTTGTTTTATTTTGTTATGTGTGAGTGATATTCTTGTCTTGCTTGATTTATTTTAGTTGATAAAATATTAGTTGAATTATTTAATTAAATTAGAATTTGTAAAATTTATATTGTTTGTTAGTTTTATTTGCGACTAAATAAGTATTCACTTTAAGAGATATTATAGAGTTAGTGAAACCCAACCCGTATAAGTGTTTTGAAATTATTTTTGGTCCACCCTATAAAAAAGTTATAGTGACTTGACTCATTCTTTTACTCTCCTTTATGACAAGATTTTATGACAATTCATGGTGTTTTCTTGGCATAATGTGGATTAACTCATTTTTAACATCTTTAATTTATTTTTTAAAGGAAGATTATAAATTTAATTATGAGTTATGTTTGGGTACATTTAAGAGAGGACAACAAAAAGACTATTCTCTTTTTTTTTGTATCTCATGCATTCCTCTCTTTTAAACTAAAAATATAATTTTATTTTAATTGTCTACAAAAATAATTCTATGAAATTTTTGACTTTGTAACCATTAGATAAAAAAAATTAAAAGGGTGGTGTGACAATCTCTAATTTATTTATTTGATTAAAATTAGTGTCTGACACCCTTCAATATATGGTGAACTCTATTAGTTAATCCTAATTAACTCATACACAAAAATACACATGATTTCAATTGGCCTTGTAACAACCTAATAAAATTAAAGAAATAGTATTTATTGGTAGCATAATGTTGGAATTAAGTGCACTTCAATTTTAGACAAGAAATAAATGGTAATAGTGCAACATAAATAGTTTACATGTTCATACATTTCCATTAGGCCTCTTGTTGTTGCACCTATTTGTCATTCGTACACTCTCAAAATAGTTTTCTAAGTCGTAAATTCTAATATCTATCGGTGTTGAATTCATTACCGCCTCATGAGCTATTTCTCGTGCGAATTTAGAGGTGTTAAGAAATAGGTGCTATTTCTCGTGCGAATTTAGAGGTGCTATTTCTCGTGCGAATTTAGGCTAGATATTAAATTAATAGTTTGTAAGATATTGATATATGTCTTGATGTCTTAAAAGAAAAATATTGATTTTTGTTTGCCATAAAGAATTTAACTATAATATTTTGCTTTTATGATTAATATGTTTGCTTTGATAAACTTAATTATAAAATTTCAATTTTTATTATTATAATATGAGTAATATGTTTGATGTCATATATTTGATGTAAAGTTTTTATTTTTTGTTGTTTATGTGTACTTAATTATAAAGTTATGATTTTTATTATGATCTCATGAGTAATATGTTTGTTATGATGTTTTTTAATTTAAAGTTTTGATTTTTGTGCTATTTCATTTCAAAGTTTTGATTTTTAAGAAATCTATATGAGTCTTGGGGGAATTGTTGAAAAGTATTAATTTTTAATTATGATAACATGATTAAGTTGATTTTTGTAATGTGTTTAATGGTAAACCTTGATTTGTATGCCTAAATGACTAATAATGGGAGAAAATTTATAGTAGAAGAAATAAAGTTTATATTTGCATGTGTTCTTCGTTATTTGAGTTTTGATGTCTATCAATAACACGTCGCTAATCAAATTTTATAGTTTATAAAATAAAAGTTATGACTCTAAAACATTTATTCACGTGTTTGTGTGATATATATTTAGGATAACAAAATTACTGACTCTTGATTGTAAGCGTCCATGACTCTTGGTGACGGGTGATTTGTGTTTTAAATAGTATTATCTTTGTGGTTGCCTAAGCGGTTGGAGATTTGTGTTTTGAATATTTTATCTATGTGGTTGTCTAAGTGGTTTGGTTGGTGATTTGTGTTTTAAATATTTTTATCTTTTTGGTTGCCTAAGTGGTTGGTGATTTGTGTTTTAAATATTGTTATCTTGTGGTTGGTTGTTTAAGAGGCTGGTGATTTGTGTTCAAAATATTGTTATCTTTGTGGTTGCCTAAGTAGCTGGTGATTTGTGTTTTAAATATTGTTATCTTTGTGGTTGCCTAAGTGGCTGGTGATTTGGATTTTAAATATTGTTATCTTTGTAGTTGTCTAAGTGGCTGGTGATTTGTGTGATTATCTAACGGAGTGGTGATATGTATCTTTTGAGCATCATTATCATTTCATGACATATCATACGCATCTTTGTGGACGCCTGTGTGACTGATTTAATTTTACCCATTGGTATGAGTGACTTCTGTGTGGACGCATGTGTTGCTGGTTAAATCTGGATCATATATATATTTAGGAGCATGCATAACTTCCATGCATTCTATTGTTATTTTTATTTTGATTTAATTATTTGCTCTACAGTTGCTACTTGATTTATTTAGATACATTTTATGACTTTTAATACATCTTTTAGAACTATTAAAGCATCAATTTCTTTAAATCATTTATGACAAAAAGATTTTATATTCATATTTTATGGTTGTTAGTTTATTATTTGGTTTAATTTTTGTTGTGGGATGAACTGACCCCTTACACCAACATTTAGGTACTAATGATCTAAAAAGTTGCATGAATGATGTTTGATTGGTGCACGTACGTGGGAAAATGAGACTTTTAATAGAAATGCGGAAGTGAGATTTTATTTTGCTAGTAAATAATTGAATGACATTAATTTTGGTCAACCTTGTTTCTTTTGAATTTCCATTAGAAAGAAATTATTTTATTTTGGAGCATAAATGAATATTGATTTAACAACTAGAATATTAATTTTGCGAATAAATGAATAAATAATATATTAGTAAATTGTATTATATTCTTTACAAAAAAAAATATATCAAGTCATTTTTTGACGCATCTTCAAATTATTACATGATGAACTACTTCTAAGAAAAAAAAGATTATAGTTGTTTCTAAAAGAAAACAATATTTTTAAGTAATTTTTGGAAAAAATTTGGGGCGTTACAGTGTACCGATGGTTTTACATCATTTAATCATACAACCTCACCTTATTCATGTTGGCTGGTAATTGTCACTCCTTACAATCTTCCTCCAAAACTATGCATGAAAACTCCCAACAAGTTTCTCACTTTAATTATTCATGGACCACATAATCCAAAGAGCAAGATAGATGTGTATTTGTAACCTTTGATAGATGAGCTCAACTTTTTACGGAATGAAAGAGTGCTTACATATGATATTTGCAGGAAATCAATTTTTATAATGAAAGCTCCATTAACGTGGACTATTAATGATTTTCCTACATATGAAATGTTGTTTGGTTAGAGTGCAGCAGGGAAATTAGCATGTCCATATTGCATAAGTCAATCCAAAGCTTTTTTCTTGAAACATGGTAGTAAGTATCCTTGGTTTGATTCTCATCGTCAATTTTTGCATATGGATCATGTATTTACAAGAATCGAATAGAAAAGTCTCAACCTCCACAACGGTTAACTGAGGATGATGTGTGAGAAGAAGTTTGTCATCTCCCTAAAATAACCGACGTTGATCCATGTATATGTGATGGATTTGGTGTGTTTCATAATTGGAAAAAATAAAGTGGGTATAAAGACATGAATTTGAAGAAATGAGAAATGAAAGAGATCAACTTCGAGAGCAATTGACTAATACAAACAGAGAAGTTGAGCATAAATTCATGAAGATGAGATTGGTGATAATGATGCTCGTGATTTTGATGATGAGATAAGTGATATCGATGCTCGTGATGATTCTAGATGGATAGTTGACGACTCTTCATCATATGCATACTTTTCATTGATTTTAGTCTTATTTATCTTTAATCATTAGTTAATTTAAGGAGTTATTTGATATATTTTGTTGATTTTAGTTCTTTGATTTAATGAAATATTTATGTTATTATTTCCTTGATTAAGTAGAGATTTTTCGGAGTTTTGCGTCATTACTTTGTTTTAGTGCAGTGCTGAATTTTGGTGACAAATCAACATGACCTATGTGGAGTATTTCAGCCATATCTGGAGTTTTAGATGTCCAATTGGAGTCAACCTAAGTGCAAATGAAAGCTAAGATCCATAGCTACAACTTTCATGAAGACACTGGAACCAATTCAGACAGTAAAGAGGAGACAAATGAAGTATAAGTCAGACAACGATTTTTGGCGCTATCAAGTACACTTGCTGAAACGCTATCAAGTTTTTGGTGCCGTTGTCAGGGATTGCCAAATCACTATTGAGTTTAATTTATTTACTGAATTGAAATTTTTTGCTCTGCAATAAAATTTCTTCTTTTATTTTATTTCTAATTTAAAAAAAAAATATTCTGGTTTAAAACTCTTTCATTTTTACTTAGTCATTTATCTTTCTTGAACTATTCATTACTCATAATTTGTCTAACCTTGTATGCGAGGCCAATCCTCAGCTGAACTTTTCTTTGATTCAGAAAAAAAACTGCGAAAGCAAATCAAAAAGTGGTAGGCTTGAATTGAATATTATGGAGGTTGGGTTGGCTCAAGGGTTCTTGCCCTCAAAATAGATAAAAGATGTTATCACCGTTGAGATAAAGAAGGGGGTAGTAGCGCTAAATATACAACCCCAAATGGCCCCTGTCAAATTACTAAAGCGTACTAGTTGTAACTTTTGTGGGGGAGCACATAAAAATGGAGCTTGTGATGCACTAGATGACAATGAGATAGAAGAACTAGAAGAGGTGAATTTTGTGAGTAATAACAGGAAGCAGAATAATTTCTACTCTAGTACGTAATACCCTGGTTGGAGAAATCATCCAATTTTTCTTGGAGATATCAACAAGGTGGAGCTCAGGGCCAATAAGGAGCTCAAACAAACCAATTCCCACCTAGAAAGGCTGCTTGGGAGAGTGCTATAGAGAGAAATTAGTGACAAGCACAAGTTCTTTCATTGAATAGTCAAGAGCCATCCAGAAAAATAACTCTGCATCCATAAAGAATCTGGAAACTCAAGTGGGTCAAGTTGCTCAACAAATGGCACAAAGAACACCTGGAAATTTGCCTAGTGACACAGTTCCAAATCCGCGAAATAATGTCAATGCCATGACAACAAGGAGTGGCAAGGTAAGTGAACAAGTACCGCTTAAAGCCAAACAAAGTGTAAGTACTTCAATTTCGACCCACTCAGAGGAAATAGTCACACCGACATCAGTGGAGGAGCACATCGCTCTTGAAAAGGAGGAAGAACATGTGGTACAAAAAAGGGAATCACTGCAAAAACCACAAATGCGACTTCTGTTTCCTCAAAGATTAAAAAAGGAAGAAACAGAAAAACAATTCGGTAAGTTTCTTGATATTTTTAAAAAATTGCAGATTAACATTCCTTTTGCAGAAGCACTAGAGCAGGTGCCAACATACGCCAAGTTCATGAAGGAGATTCTGTTGAAGAAAAGAAAAATCGGCGGTGAAACAGTGATGCTTACCGAAGAATGTAGTGCTATACTACAAAGGAAGCTACCACAGAAGCTCAAGGATCCTGGAAGCTTTTCAATCCCCTACGCCATTGGAAATAGAACTTTTGGGAAGGCTCTGTGTGATCTTGGGGCTAGTGTAAGTCTTATGCCCCTTTCCATATACAAAAAGCTGGGCATTGGAAAAGTCAAAGACACACAGCTGATGCTACAATTTGCGGATCGCTCAATGAAACACCCCTATGGAGTGGTGGAAGATGTGTTGGTTAAAGTGGATAAGTTCATTTTTCCAGTAGATTTCGTGGTACTAGACATGGAGGAAGAAAATGACATTCCTTTGATTTTGGGGAGACCGTTCTTAGCAACAGGGCGAGCTATGATTGATGTAGTAGATGGCACCTTAACCTTAAAAGTAAATGAGGAAACCGTCACTTTTAACATTCTAAAAGCCATGGAACACTCAAAAGAAAGAGAATGGTGCAACTGAATTGAGATTTTTAATTTGATAGTCGATGAAGAAGTTGAACATCAAGGACCCATTATGCCATTAGAAAGAGTGTTATGCCTACCCCAAGATGTTGTTAAAGAAAATAAAGATCCAAAGGTGAAAGAGGTTTTAGCCATGTTAGAAGCATCACCATCTTACTCACCCCGTTTCCCCACTACAGAGGAGGGGTTGAAAGGGAATGAAGATGAATATGTAGAGAAAAAGAAAGATATGCCATTGGTTGAACTCAAGCAATTGCCACCTCACTTGAAATATGTATCTCTTGGTGAGAAGGATGATGTGTTCTTCCTATCATACATGCCACCTTGACAATAGTTGAGACGTCAAGCTAATGACTTTAAAGAAGCACTTCGTGGGAGGCAACCCACAAGTAGAGGTAGCTTTTTTTTTTTGCAATCTTATTTTTTTTATTTGAATTTGTTTCTTTCTAATTGTGTGTACATGTGCACTATGATGAAGAATTATTAACAACTTGTATTTGGTCTTAAGTTTTCTGTTTGGGATTTTGAAATTTAAACTCTATTTCTTTGCTCATATCATTGCTCAATTCGATAAGTTTCACTAATGCATGCATTGTTGATTACTCCTTGGTTGTCGAAGTCTCACTCGCATTTTTTAAAATAAAATAAAAAACTAAATAAATTTTGTAGTGGCATGTTTGGCATCATTTAGATAGTTCATACTCTTTCTTATTATGCTAGCTGTGAGCTTTTGAGCCTAAACACTTTAATTCTTTGTTGTGTGATTATCCAGACATGTGTTATCCCTTCAGAACTTGAACTAATTCTGACTTGCAACACTTGTAATTTATGCATACACTGAGGCAATTTTGTTTGGTCGTTTGAGCCTTTCTAATTACCCTATGAAAATTTGGTCATTTGCTAGCCCCTTTGAGCCTCGCCCTTTTATTTCGGTTACTAGCCAAATTACAAGCCAAAGACTTAACTTTAATTAAATCACCTTTCTTGGAGTTAGGTAGAAAAAAAAAATTATTGTCTTGATAAAGTTCTAAGTTTGAGGTGGTGATTCACACAAAAAAGAGAAGAAAAAAAAAAGAAGACAAAAAAAAATGGTAGAATAATATCTTCTTGGTTCTTTTATCAATGTTTGAGAATCTCCAGAATGAAAGGTGAAGAAAAATAAAAAAAAAAAAATGGTAGAATAATTTGGAAATGTATGCTAACTCCAAGTAGTAAAGCCTACTATCCCAAAATGTCACACCCTTAGCTAAGCCCATTAAACCTGAAAGTCCTCCAAAAGTGTATGTGTTTACTGCATTGTGATGTTAACTAGAATTTTTTCAAGCCTATGGTAGCGTGATGCATGTTCTAGGATTTGAGTGATAAATTCATAACCCTTTCTAAACACTTGAGAGAAATTCTGGAGTGTAGATGTCCAATTGGAGTAAACCTAAGTGCAAATGAAAGCTAAGATCCATAGCTACAACTTTCATGAAGACACTGAACCAAATTCAGACACTAAAGAGGAGACAAATGAAGTATAAGTCAGACAACAAATGTTGTGCACCTGAAGCGCAACAGCCACGCCTGAGTCGCATTTCCTGCCTTTCAGCACTGCCAGCGCGCGCCTGAAGCGTGTTTTCTGCGCCTGGAGCGCGTGGACGCTACATCATACATTAAAAACGTAATTTTTCACTTTTTAGGGATCTTTTTTTACTCTTGGGAAGTTTGGGAGACTTGAGCCTAGCATAGAAACTCAAAGACGGCCGTTTCTAACATCATTGGAGCTGTTTATCAAGAATCATCCATGAATCATTCTTGTAATTCTTCTCTAATCTCTATCTATTTTATCTCTGTCATAAGTAACTAAACCATATTTGTTGGGATGAGTGTAACAAGATGAAAGCCTTATTTTTATGATTTGATTTCTGGTTATATGAATGATTTTAATGAATTATTTTTCTCATCTCTGTGCTTAATGCTTTTTATTGCTTGATCAACATTAAAATGTTCTACGATTTGTATTTTGAAATGGAAGTGGACTTTACGAATGCTCGAGATGAGAAATTCATGAATTTGTAGTCTAGACGTAGATGCAGGTCATGAAACCAATTAAATTAGTTGCAAAACAATAAGTTACAAGAGAATTTCTATACGGTAATGCTTAATTCTAATCTTAAATCTACTAAGGAATTAGGGGTTAGTTTTGGAATTAAAGGTTATGTCACTAAGATATTAGGGCAAAAATAATAAAGAGAATTTGGTAATAATTCAATAAAGGAATTCAGTAACTAGGATCAAATTAGACACCAAGGTTGGATTCGAAGTGAAACTCATCCCTAACATTTTTCTCATTATAAAGGATCCATTTTTATTACTTTTTGTTAATTTCAAATATTATTTCAATCAATTCGGAAACTTTTTGTTCAATTTCAGTAAATAAATATAATTCGATAGTAAAACTTAATCCTTGAGTTTGACACTTGGTACTACCGTTTTAATTATTACTTGCAACGATATAGTACACTTGCTGAAACGCTATCAATATTAATAAGTTAATCCAAAGAACCAATATGTTGCAATTTGTTATGACTTAATATATTTTGTTTAAACTAAAATTTTATCTGTATTATTTTGAGTACTTAGAAGTATTACTTAAATATATTATATTCTTTAATGCTTTTAAATGATTTTGGTGTATGAGATTCTTAAATATTGAAATTAATTAAAAAACTGTTTTTATTGTTCTTTTGGACATAAAGTAATGGAATTTTTTTTTAAAAAAGTAACATTTAGAGGCATAATTGGTGACCAAATATTTAATAAAAAAAAATTATGTCACAAATTTTTATCTCTAAATCAGTCGCTAATGAAGTAGCAAATTAATTCAATGTGGTTGTTAATTTAGTTTCAAACTTTAGCCACTAATTCAGTCTCAAAAAGGGTCACAAAACCTGTCACTAAATTCGGTCGCTGATTTGTCGCAACAACAAATGACTAACAGTTTACCTACTGCTTTAAATTGGTCACTAAATCGGTCGCTATTGGATTTAGTGTTTGATTTTCTTCATTTAATGACATAAAAGTTGGTCTCTAAAAGCTCTTTTTCTAGTAGTGTTTTGAGCTTCAAACATATAGGTTAGCAAAATATAGTTGTTGGAGATTTTGCTAAGTTTCCTTAGACTTGTCTTTATTTGCGAAACTACCATTTAGCCTCAAATCTGAGTTGTAGGAGGACGAAGCATTTATTAATTCTGATGTGACTTATGCTTTTTGACATTTTTCTTTTCCAACAACTGCAGTGTCTTTCTTTAAGAGTCTAGTACATCAATATTTGTACTTTAGTACTTTTACTCATTTTTCCATGTACGAGGATGAATAGACAATAGAAGTTCATCCTCTCTTATGTGTTGTTTATCCTTTGTCATAGAGGACATAAATTCATCCTATTGTTTGTGTAGTTTATCTTCTCACATAGATGACATAAATTCATCATCTCTTTAGTATTGTTTTTCCTCTAACATAAATGACATAATTTCATCCTCTCGTAAATGTTGTTTATCTTCTACATCTATCTTCTGATATGATTTATGTACGAGGATGGAGTTTTTATTTTATTGAGTCTTGATGTGATTGTTGCTTTTTTCTTTCCCTTTTCCAACCACTTTGACTAGTGTGCCCTTCATGTCAAGTACTTCACCTTTTTGTACCTTTGTACTTTTCTGTATGTGTCAAATTTGTTATGACGATATCCTTTCCATCTATGCTCATCTTGAGATTGTATTCATCCTATGATTTCCCTGATTTTAAGGATGTTCATGGATGATCATCCTTAGATCTATTTAAGACTTTGAGAGATAATTGTATGTCTTTCTTCCAATATATGACTGTTGGAATTTGGTGTAAACATGTTGACACCTTTTTTACTTGTTAGGTAACCATCTAGAATAAGATTTCTAAAAGAGATTCTTATTATCCTCTTGATCTATTACTGATGAGAAGGTTCCTTCTTGTTTCCAATACCTTGAAAATTATGATTGATGTGTTTGTCTTACTTCAAAGGCTTTGGTACAAATATGAACATTTCTAGCATATTGTTTTTGCATTGTTCACATAAGAGCTCATTTTTATATATGAGAGGATGATTTTTTTCGAGAGTCCATCCTCAGGTTATGTTAAGTGTGAGCATGAAATTTCTTGTCTTTCACATAAGAGTAAGTGATTGATGTGATGTCACTTCTATATTTACTTTTGGTAAACCTTGAATAGTGTGAACAAGTTGTCAAATTTTGTCCCCTTGTACTTTTATGAAAATTTCTTTTTCACTATTTGTTAGATAAATTTTTTGATAAATATTTATCCTTGGATCTAAGATTGTGACGAATATTCATCCTCGGACCTGAGATTCTGATGAATGTCCATCCTCGAGTTTATCCTTGGATATAAGGTTGTGAAAATATTCATTCTCAGATTTGGATTCTTCATCTTGGACCTGGATTCTTCACCTTTAATTTTCATATAGACACATCATGACCCATAGATTTTCTTAACTTTTTCCAAGAGATTTTATGTGTGATTGAGATGCAACATATTGCGATGATCATCCTCGGCTTAAGGATAATCATATATTTATATCTATGAATTAAACTCCTCAATTCTTTCATTGTTGAATTAATACAATGCACTTGTTAATGTGAGTGGCTTCAAGCTTGACCCCTTATGTTCTTTGAACAAAAACTCAAATGCAAGCATCTGTAGATCACTATTTAGAAAACTTAACATTTATTTCATAAGGTTTGTTGTCATTAAAACACATATCAAAAAAGTTTTTACTTCAACAATGTTCCCCTTTTTGATGATGACAAACCTTTAGAAAAAATCCTTAGTTTTCTACATGGATAAAATAACAAATGAAAGAATGTTCATGGATATGCAATTAAAATCCCCTTAAACATATGCAAGAGTTTTAATTTGTTAACATTCTTCATTAATCATTAACATCATATACTTTTCTTATACATTCTCTCCCCCTTTTGACATCTATCAAAATGTGTGATGGGGTGAAGGATAATTATAGACAACAAGAATAGGAATTGATCACCTAAATATCATGTAGTTGAGAGGCATTCTCATATCAAATTTGCATTTAATATTAAATCACATAGTATGTACGAATACCATTTATTATTTCCATCAACATTGAAATCAAGATATAGACAATGATAACTAAAATAATATACTCAAATCATATTAAAAAAAAAAAATGCACCCATTTCAGCACACACTACTAGAAAAACTGTTTTTAGCTGCCATATTTAGCGTCGGCCATGACTCCTATGCTAGTTAGCGTCGGTTAGGTAGACGCTAGCACACGAAATAAATTTGTGTTTTCTTCAATTCTTAGCGTCGGGCTTCCCGACGCTAAGTAAAATATGACAATTTTACCATCCATTTAGCGTCGGCGGGCTGACGCTACATTTTCTAGTTTGTAAAATTAATTTTTTTTTCAGTAAAATTTTTTTATGTTTAGGTTTTCCTCCTACACTCAAAGTGTTTCAATTTCCTTCTAAACTCTTAGCCCCAAATTTGCCGAACTTTTCATTTTCATCTTCCCCAAAATCTCAACCAACCTTCAATCTCCATCTTAGTTTTATTTCCCCCAATTGGCATTCCATCCTTCATTTCAGGTTCATCCCCATCCGCGAAAAACTCCAAAATTACTCATCATGCGAAAAACACCAGATCCCAAAAATCACTTGAAGCCTTACGTGATAAAAAAACTTGAACTTGAACTCAAATCCTTGCATATTGCTTTGCACCTTGCTGTCGAACGAGGAGGAGGAAGGAGGTGTCGTGCAACGTCGGTGGCGGAGGAGTCTCCGGTGAAAATGAGGAGGTGGAGGAGGCGCGCTTCACATAGACGCACAATTCCTGGAAGCTCCGACGAGTTCCTGAAACGTGTTTCCTCCCGTGCTTATGACATGTGCAGGAATCTTCATCAGTCTTTTGATTCTAGTAGCTACGACGGTATCTCATCTTTCGTTTCAATTTTTGTTACTTACTTGTGATTCTGAAAGATTAATCGAATTTGAATTGTCTATCAATTTTTCATAAGTTAATGCTTATGATTTGAATTTAAGCATAAAAGTTAGTTGAAGTTTCTGCCATTGTCATATTAGAATTTTTCATATGCACTTTATTTTTTCTTCTGCAATTGTCAATTGTTACATTTTTCTCTAAGTTTTTGGTCTAAGTGTCTGAATGCATATTAGTTTATTGGCTTATCTATTTATGTTAGGAATAGTATATCGGTTAGAAATTACGTGAACATGCCTTAATCTCATCCTAATATATAAATATTAGAGTTGGGAGCCATAAGCTAAGTGATTCTTTTCGCATTACTATTTCTATTGAAATCCACATGAAAATGCAGGAAAAATTTTCTCTACTTCAAGAGAACGAAACTTTGCTGAAATTGAATAAGAAGTTGAATTAAGAAAAGGAAACCTTGTTGAAGACCAAGGATTTGACAAATACTCAAATTGGAAAGTTAACTAAATCCTTGGAGGCAATGCAGGTAGTTCATTTTTAGTATAAATGATCTATCAAACAACATTTGTATTTATGAAAGTTGTGAAATACCAATTTTAACTTTCAGGTGCTAGTTTTAAAACAGTCCTTGGAGCACCAAAGAAAAGAGCTCAATGATTGCAGCGCTGAGATCACTTCACTGAAAATGCATATTGAAGGGTCTCTCTCAAGAAATAATCTGTCTTTTAGGGAAGTTACTAATGTTCAATCTCAATCTATAGAGAAGTATGAGGAAGAAATTAAGAAATTGCAGGTGGAAATTGAATTGCTGAAGGAAAAGAATGTAAGAGCTCCTGAACTTGGAAATTTTGTTGGTTTTGAAATGGAAAATTTACAAACAGATGATAAAGTGATCGAGATTCACGAAGACCGAGGTACAATTTCAAATCCTATTGATGTTGCAGTTGGTGTTGTAAGCAATGAAGATGCTCAATCATTAGTTGTCCAACCTCTGAATGAGAATGCAAATAACCATGAAGATACATTGCCTAGATTATTTAATCCTGCAAACACAAATAGTGCTTTGGAAAATATTTTTGATTTTCATTATCTGTTATGTAGCACTTTTGAAAAATATAAAGATGAAAACTCTCTCCCCTTTTCATGGAAAGAAAATATGAATAGTTAAGATGGCTAAATGTTAGCTGAATATATGTGCCATTGTCCATGTCAAATTTAATTGTGATATTTTGTTATTATGTATGTCTATATTTTGACAGGGATTAGGAACAGTTCAGATACTTGCAGATGCTTTGCCTAAAATTGTTCCTTATGTCTTGATCAACCATCGTGAGGTTTGCTTTTCTATAAATAGCTGAATAAATAGTTGATTCAATGAAGTTTGGTTTTAGTGTTTTATTATTTGGATGTTTAGATTTTTCACTAGTTGCATCTATCTCTGTTTGATACATGGCTGACACAAATGTGTTTTAATCTCCGTAAGCGTAGTGATTTTTGTTCACTCTACCTCAAACATTGATTAACTTGGCCAATTTGAAAACATGTTGCAGTTTAGCATTGGCTTTTCAGGATAAACATGCTATTTGGAATGCATATACACTCTTTTTATGTCTCACCAGGTATATATAATATCATTTACCTATTTAACTTCACAAAATATGTGTTATTTTGACACAAACACTGTAGTTATAAAAATCGTATAATAAAGAAGTGAAAGTGTTATAGTCAAATTTGTGTGTCAAATCGTATAACTAGATATTTTAGAAGCCTTAATTGTGTCAAATTTGATGCTCTTCCTAATCTGGAACAGTAAGCTGTAGCACTAGTTTTATAAGACTATTCAACTATGAATGTTATTGCCATTAATTGATCTATTCATTTTACAAGTCATTTAGTTAATTAAGTTTAAAAATGAGTTTGATCTCCATTTTGTTTATAATAATTAAATTAAATGTTGGTTCTAAACGTCAAGTTCATTTACTACTCTTCTGTTGATGTCTATCTCAAATCTGATATATTACCTCATGTTGAGGTTAGTTTACAATTTTACTTTTCAATATTATGTGTCTTGCCATGATGCATTGAGGCTTCTAATCATCCATATTCTTTTGTTTTACTAGAAAATGTTTTAATCATCCATATTATTTTGTTACACACAAAGTTGTTGTTGTTGACCCTAAGAGCAAGCACAAGGGAAAACTTGCAATAGAAAGAAAGCTTGTTGAAATCAAAGGATGTTCATTGTTGTTTACTTTTCAATTGTTGAAGGTAGCGTCGGGCCGACCAACGCTATAAAATAAATTTATTAGTTGACTGTAGCGTCGGCCCATCTGACGCACAAGAATTTTTAAACTAGCATCGTATTTTGCTGGTAGCGTCGGCTTAGAGTGGGTCAGACCGACGCTATAATGGCGTCGGCCCATCCGACGCACAAGAATTTTTAAACTAGCATCGTATTTTGCTGGTAGCATCAGCTTAGAGTAGGCCAGATCGACGCTATAATAACGTCAGATGGTATTTGACCGACGCTATGAATTAACTTTGACTGTTTTAGCCTAGGCCCGACACCGACACTAATCGGACACTAAATCAACGTTAGTGTCGGCTTTTGGCCTGTTAGTGTCGGCTTTTGGCCGACGCTAAGATAAGTTTTTCTAGTAGTGACATCTAAAGTTTAAGTACTTCACTTTATACTCTTCTAAATTTTAGAGAAAGTGTTTTGATCTCAAATTCAATGTATGTTTCAAGGAAAATAATATTTTCAAATATATAAAACTCCTCTTGAGTTTTATGAGATATACCAAACTTCCTCTGAGTTTTAACCACATTTTCCTTTAGAACACGACCATACTCATTTTATGAAAAAATATATGATAATATGCATTATGATGCTCACATCTCTATTTTTTAGTTCATAACATGTAAGTATAATGAGATAATCATCTAACAATATTCAAAACACATTTGTCAGCTTAAGAATGATTTAAATATAAGTTTAAGAACATAATATGGAGACTTCATGCTTTTTGGACTATATTAGAAATTAATAGACAATCAACCCCAACTATAATTATAAAGGCCAATCATATATCCTCTTGTTGAATTTATTTCAAAAATATAAATCCCATAATAGTACGTTGGTGACACTGTGTTGAGATGAAATGGATGATTAGGAAAATAAACTGAAATAAATTTTGGAGAAATATAAAAATGAATGATCGGGAAGATTCCCCATTTTTGCATTACGCGGATGAAGTGAAAGATGGAGGAATTTCTCAATATTTTGAATTTACGCATGATATACATGGATTCAAATATAATAAATTTTCCTAAACTAAGAACTTAGGTATACCCAATCTTTGAATTGGATAAAAGATCGAGAATATGTCTTTATTTTAGAGATATACAAAAGATTTTGTATATATGATTAGAATGAAAGGTGAAAGAATTGTCCCAAGTTAGAGTTTCCAGAAGCACAATATTTGAATGGGACAACAATGGTGTTGCACCAATTTTAGAGTATTAGGTTGAAAGATTTTCTTGATATGGCGGGTGTTAAATGCCTGTAGAGAAAATTGACTGAATAAATGGGCATTTGTCTTATTGAATATATGAATATGAACAAAAGGTGAGAAAGTTGTCTTAGTTAAAAAATGAATGCCCAAGTTTTAATATATCATCTGAAATGTTCTCACAAGTTAATCAGTTGGATAATCACCATTATTTTATGTACAAATCGTTCAATCTCATTCATTATTATTAGAGTTTTTCTTTGGAAAAATATTAGGTCTACAAGTCCATAAGAAGTTATTATTAATTATTATTATTATTGTTATTGTTTATTGTTATTGTTATTGTTATTGTTATTGTTATTGTTATTGTTATTGTTATTGTTATTGTTATTGTTATTGTTATTGTTATTGTTATTGTTATTGTTATTGTTATTGTTATTGTTATTGTTATTGTTATTGTTATTGTTTTGTTATTGTTATTGTTATTGTTATTGTTATTGTTATTGTTATTGTTATTGTTATTATTATTATTATATTATTATTATTATTATTATTATTATTATTATTATTATTATAATCTTCTAGAAAATTTCTTTAATGCTGAAGGGTGATCTTTCCAATCTGTTGGTGATAAATACCTTTAATATTTTAAATTTTGAAAAAATAATTTTCTGTTTATAGACCTTGTCGTATGTATGAGTTATTTCAATTGAATCAGTATCAACTAAAACTAACTCATAGGGAAAGCACAATGAGTCATAAAGATAAGTATGGACCCCCAATTACCGAAGAAAAAAATTACAAAACACCCACAATGAAACAGGTATTACAAACTCCCTCTTCTTCCTCCCAATCACCAAACCAAAATAGGTTTACCCCATTAGCATTACCATCTTTTTACCCAACAACCTCCATACAATCAAAAACCATAAGACCCGCAATCCAATCTCAATTAATCTCACCATTACAATTTGCCTTAAACACGCCGTCCCAATTAAATACTACAACACAAAAAACCAGAAAAATTACCCTATTACACGCCCCCTAGTAACCTAAATTGTCCATTTATAAAAAAAGATTACAAGAAAATACTTTTTCTTGTAGAACCTGAATATTCATTAAATAAATCATTACTTCAGCTTACTACAAACGCATTAGGAAAGACAATAAAATTTGAATTTGTTCAAAAACCCAAAATTAAAGAATTAAATATGTTACAAGAAGCATCAACATCAAGCCTTAATTTAATCTCTCAAAAGAAGAAACAAATAGGAATGATAAGCAAAGAGATTCATTATAAAAGAATAGAAGAACAATTACAAAATAAAATTATACAAAATAAAATAAAAGAATTACAAGATAAATTTGAAAAAGAAATTTGTGCAGATCATCCCAATGCTTTCTGGACTAGAAAGAAGCACGTGGTCTCACTTCCGTATGAACCCAGTTTTAATGAAAGAAACATTCCCACTAAGGCAAGACCAATACAAATGAATCAACAATACCTAGAATATTGTAAAAAGGAAATACAAGAATACTTAGATAAAGAATTAATAAGACCCAGTAAGTCTCCCTGGAGTTGTGCAGGGTTCTATGTAATGAAGTATTACAATGGATTAGATATAATTAGTTATAAATTATAAAACCATTAAATAAAGTATTACAATGGATTAGGTATCCAATACCCAATAAAAAAGATTTAGTAAGTAGATTACATAGTTTCATCGGTATTCTCTAAATTTGATATGAAATCAGGATATTACCAAAATACAAATAAAAGAAGAAGATAAATATAAAACAGCATTTTGTAGTACCCTTTGGACATTACGAATGGAATGTTATGCCATTCGGATTAAAGAATGCACCTAGTGAATTCCAAAATATTATGAATAACATTTTTAATAATTACCAACATTTTACAATTGTATACTTAGATGACGTATTAGTATTTTCAAAAGGTATTAATCAACATTTTGAACATCGAGAAAAATTCTTCAATATTATTAAAGAAAATGGATTAGTGGTGTCGGCCAAGAAAATGAAATTATTTCAGGATAATATTAGATTTTTAGGATTCAATATTTATCAAGGAACAATAACACCAATTAGTTAGTCAATAGAATTTGGAGAAAAATTTCCTAATGAATTAAAAGACAAAACTCAATTACAAAGATTCTTAGGATGTGTAAATTATGTAGCAGATTTTATTCCCAACCTTAGGATTATATGTTCACCTTTATTTAAAAGACTAAGAAAAAATCCACCCAAATGGGATGAGACTATGACCGATAGTGTCAAAACCTTAAAACAAATAATTAAAAAATTACCTTGCTTAGGAATTCCAGACCCTCAAGCCCTACTAATAGTAGAGACTGAGGACCTTCATGTGATACTGTGAATGGGTATATTAATGCTAAAAAATGGTTTCCTATAATTACACTTTCTCTAATATCTTTTACTAATAAAAATGAAGTATGATAGCAAATTCCATTTTTACATACATTTGCATCAGGTAATTTATAAGTAACACCTAATCTAGAACCATTGGCTCCACTTAATCTTTCTAGGGTTTTTTTCGTAATATTTAGTGGGTATTAACCCTTCTTAGATACAATTAGAGTCTGCGCCCGAATCGAATAATGCAATAAACTCAAATTTTTTATTTTTAATAATATAGTTATTGGGCAGTACCATTTGTGTACAATTAATTTATTTAACAAAAATAAATAAGGCTCTTTTTTTTTATATCATTATTATTACTTTCTAACTTTTGTTGTTCTAATATACCTTTTCCTTTTAATTCTAAATACTTAACATCTAATTCTAAATCCTTTTGCTTTAATAATTGAATTTCTTGTTTTATAGAAGTAATTTCATTCTGCAAGTCCTTGATAGTAATTGGTTGGGTAATAGTTGGTTTAAATCTATTCATTATTTCTTTAAATTCTACTTTATGAACTATTTCCTTTTCTATTTGTTCTTGTTCTATCATTTCTTGTATCTGAATCATAAATTCTTCCTTTTGATCTGAATTAGGCATTTTTCTTAATATTTCTATAAGAGTACTAGCTTGATTTGTAGTAATCATATTAATTCCCTTAATACAATCATTACAGTTACATAATTCTGGACCTAAACAATAATTTTCTTCTAAACTTTCTTCAGATTCTGATTTTTTCTGATATATTATTAACATATTCTTCTTCATAAGATGATTCTTCCGAAGAACTAGAGGATTCATCAATCAACAATTCCTTCTAAAATATTAATAAGATTCTCCTTTAGTTCTTTTTGTATTTCTAATTTTACTAAATTCATTAATTTTTTTGTTTTTACTTTACAATTTTTGCATAATGTCCTAGTCTTCCACATTTTAAACATTTAATTTCTTGTTTATTAAAGACTTTTTTATTAGTTCTTTTAAATTTTGTGTTTTCTTTATTGGTTCTTTTGGGATGTAATTATTATTATAAATTTTTCTTTTTTCTTATAATGTCTAAATGTTTGTTTTGGATATCTTTTCTTCATGCTTTTACTGGGAGCTCTAATTGTCTCTATTCCGAATTGTTCACCAAATGATCCTAATTCTTTTCTACTTTGCACTGCTTCTGATCTAATCTTATTCTGTATTTTAAAATCTGTGCATATTCCTATTCTGGTTTCTACTACGTAATTTGATATTTGTCATAGGGTTAATGTTCCATAAGGAATTACTCCATTAAATTTTGATTTAATGTTCATTTTAACTTTCTCACTAAATAATTTAGGTAATCCCGCTAAAAATCTCTCTTTCCAATAATCCGCGTTTCCATATGGTCTCATATATAATTTTGACATAAACATGTCTTTGTACCATCTATAATCAGACATGGACGGGCAATGAAGATTAACTAATTGTTCAACAGCCCTTTCTTGTAATTGTAATGGGTCTCCTACAAAGGCTTTTGTGATAGCATATAAAAGAGTATTTACTGAATCTTCTTCTATTGGTATTCCATTATTATCTACTTTAACTACTGTTAATATCATAGTTTTTTCTTCTTCAGTAACTATATTATCCCACCTTCCTTTTAGTTGACCAGTGAATCCAGTGATTAATAATAAGGCTGCCTTTTATCAGTATTTTTCCCTGATGTTTTAAAGGCAGTGGCTGCCATAGTCATGGCCTGAATAATGTTAAATATGTTTTGTTCACTATGTCCGTCTATGTTCCATTCAATAATAGAATCTCCACTATAGGCTGCGGAGGTCATATAGTGACTTTCCTCAAATTGTAAATCTGGATAGCTAGGCCTAGGATAACAATTTCTAGTTTTACCTAGGTAACCCGAATTTTTCATATTTTTTATTTTGTTAATTTCTAACTCCTCGGGGTCTTGTGATAACACATTGACTTGATAATTATTTGTGATTGTTAACCTTTTTAATTGTTCTATTAATTCATCTGAGTTATTTTTTAATTTTGCTTCTTTTAATTCTTTTTCAGGTACATTTGTAATAATTTTATTATTATTATTTATTATTATATTCATTATTATTATTTATTATATATCTTATTTGGGGATATTGTGTGACATGAGTTATGTATTATTATTACTGGAGTATTAGTATGGGGACTGAGTTTGATACTTGAGGTGACATTTATTATTATTATTAGTGATTATTATTATTATGAGTTGTTGTTTTAGCATATTGCAAAATGGCGATTGTCATTATTGTCCCAAAATGGTTAAGCACTATAAGGGAATAATATGCATCAGACCATTAATCAATAATAGGGACACTCGTTTTTAAGGGTCATGCTAGTATGGAGTTATTGGCTAACAAGCTTATAAAAGAAAGATGTATGAGGCTGCCATGGTGATCATTGAAGATTCTCACATAAGACAAATGATATCAACTCATAGATTCCTTCATAAAGTATCAATCAAGTATTTTTATGCTTTTTTTGTTGTGATTTCTTGGTTATTCTTTTGGTTTTGATCAAATCTTTACTACTGAAATTTGTGATGGATGTGTTTTGCTTTCTTGTAAATATGATTGATCCCAACATCGACGCGCAAAGAGATCATATGTCAATATTGTACTAAATCTTTTCAAGTAAAACTAAATGTCACGAGAAGGGGGTTGAATTGTGACCCTTTTAAAATTTAATACATGCACTAATATTACTAACTATAACTACCTCGTTATAACTAACTAGGCCAAAGGTAGTTATAACAACCACTAAAGCTTAACCAACTTTAGTTAGATGATTTAAGGCACATATTCACACAAGGTGTCATATATTCTCATTTAATATGAATACATCATGTTAATTTAAAAAATAAATAAAAACTCAAATTTTCATCCAAATATTCACCTATTCACCCAAAAAATATTCACGTATTGACCCAAACAACATCATATCATATCATTGATAGAAAATATTCACCCAAAGTTCCTATTTCCATTTCATAACAGTTTTTTTTTTTTTTTTATTTCTTCCCATTTCTCTTTAGCAATCGTTCCCTTTCTTCTCATTCCCTCTTCAAACGCTTCTCTCGATTTCCTCTTCAGTCAATTTCGTATTCAATACATATATCTCTTCAATCATTTTCCTTCAATCGGATTTCCCTCACGATTCATCGATTTACAATTATGTGATTTATGAGTAAGTAAAAATCATTTTTTCTCTATTAGCAACTTGCATTGGTTGAATCATTTGACGTTGCTCCAAGTACATTTTTACTCCTTCCCCCACGTGCAAATTCTTTAGGGTCAACAAAGATTACTTTTTTCTGCTTTTGAATCATCGACGAGGCTACATTTCATGCTTCTGCACCGGCGACAAGTCTATGTTTTTCTGTTTTCGCACTGGTGACGAGTTTCTTTGTCTTCCCCTTCCATCTGTCGAGAATCGTTGCCATCGAGAAGTGTTGATTTCTTGTTACACCCAACATGTTTGTTCATTTATGTGGTAATTTTCTAATAACTCTTGTTTCTTATCAATTTTAGCAGTTTGATTTTGCTGATTATGTTTTATGATTTTCCTATGGATTTCGTTGATTTAGCAGTTCTTTCGATCTGCACGTGTACATTCAACTATGTTCGGGAATTTGTACTTGAAATTCCTATGATATTTGTTTGTGGAAGATATAATTTTATATGATTGTTTATCCATTGAAAAGCTTGGTGTACATATATCAATTAATTGGTTTAGTTTTGATCGATCGTTACGATGATTTCAATGTTTGAGTTTGAAAAAGATTAAAGAATATGCAGATTCGTTTTGTCGATTCTTGTTTTTGAGGTGCCAAGGAGTTCAAGGACTTTGTTTGGTGATGGCAAATTGTTAGCTACTTGTCCATAGTTTATTCTAAATGATGCAACTTAAACACAAATTATAGTATATGTGATTAAACAATCAAATATATTTGTCTGTATTATTATCATGTAATTTTGATAAAGGATACAAAAAGGAAATGCAACTAAGATAAGATATAAGATGCATGGTGAAATGAATATAAGATGTGAGAAAGCAGAACAAACAAGGTAGCTGCAAAGATAAATAATGCTAGAGCTATGCTCTAAAGAGGAATAAATTAATTCCTTTTTTTGTTTTGTTTGAAAATTTGGATATATATTTAGAACACCTCATAGCCGCAATTTGGCAACATTGTTTAGTATATAAGGTTGGATTAATTAATGAAATTTAAGGATACATGTCTTATTTAATGGATTATTAACTTTTATGTAACCATACTTGGTAACAAATATGCAAATAGGTCATATCAAATGATGAGAAAAGATAGTTCTAGAAGGAAAAAATGGCAGACCAGCCAATGCCATAGTTATGGTACGACAAAGTTGCTAATTGGATAAGCTAAGCAAATTCTTATAAGCGGTGTCTTTGTTTTAATGATTTTTATTAATTATATATATTTTTTGTTATGTGACAAGGCTTTAGGATATCCGATTTATCCAATCTGAAGTATTTTTCCCAAGCAAGTGTTGTAGGACAAAGAATAATGCAAATGATAAATACAATTCCAAAGATAGAATTTGAAAATATTGAAGGAGAGATTTAAGAGAAAATGTTAGGAGAAGTTGAATTTAAGAATGTTGAATTTGTGTATCCATAAAGACTAGAATGTGTGATTGTAAATTACTTTTGTCTAAAAATTTCATCAGGTAGAATATCGAAATTAGTTAGAGGAAAGAGGTTCTGGAAAATCAAATATTTTATCACTTATGCAAAGATTTTATGCTCTAATTAGTGGTGACAATTAGTGGAGAAATATTGGTTGATGAATATGATATTCAGGTTCGTGCTATAATTAAAATGTTAGGAATAAAACTAACATGCATTTAATGGAATTAGTAAAATTAAATTATATTTTATTTTAAGTTTCAATGGAATTAGTTAGTTAAAATAAATTAGAAATTTAAATATAATTTACTAATATTAATAATTTAGAATTACAATTAATAGTGAGATATAATAATATAAATATAATTTAATAAATCATAATAAATTTTAATGACAAATAATAACTAGGAAGAAATCAATTTATTTAAATTTATCTAGTTTTTAATGCTGGTCATCGTAGTAGGTAGTAATAAAAAATATGTAGCCCTTAAAGTTGATTGTGAATCTGGATCTCACTCAAAATATTCTTGATTTTTACCATCGTGTGATTTTAGTGACAAACTTTGTCTGTTATTAAAAGTCCATTTTTTATAGTGAATGAATTTGTCGATCTTTCGTAAGAAGTCAAAAAATTGATGAATTTTTAGCTTGAAATATTAATAAACAAAATTGTGGATTTTGAGGTGAGTACTTTGTGGTTGAGAATTCAAAGGGTCTCGAGAAACTGATTTTTTTTTTTTTTAAGAAATTAGCATTCGTTTAATAGACACGAACAAGAACGCAAAAACCGTATGTCGTTTTAGAAAAACTGTCTTAAATGTATTAATGAATTGCTTCGATTATAATTATAGAAAACAAATAAGTTTAAATTCTTACTAAAAATACTATAACATAATATTTTTGCTTAAATAAATAATAATATTTCTCCTTATGAATGTAAATAAAGAAACTGTAGCAGTAAGATTGAAGAAGGATATCGAAATTATTATAAATAAATAAAAAATTGAAGATAGAAAATTCTTCCATCAATGATTCTTGGCTTTGGTTCCACTTTTGATTGTAGTGTTCACCGCATCCTGATTCATCATACCTTTACGACACTTTTGTGAATAAAAAGAATTATCCCTACAAAAAAAATTAAATTAAAACTTTGATAAAAAAAACACTCCTACAAAGGACTAAACAAGAACATCTAACTTAAACTTTTTCTTGATAGATTTTATATTTTCTAGCTAGGTGTGTCAAATTAAAAATAAAAGAGTAATTCATATTTTATGAATAAAATAAATATTATGGTGGGATTTAGGACATTAAAATCTATGAGAATTTGAATAAAAGTGGTAAACAAAAACAATGTTATATTTGTTTAATTTATTATTTCTTAATTTTTCTGTCTTAACCTAAGAGACAGAGGATAACGAATACGAACTTTAGTCTCTTAATTATATACAGACATTTGAATTAAATTATTTTCAATAAACTCTTAATTTAGTGTCTAAAGTATTATCATTTTTTCTATTTGGTTCATAGAGATATTAAATAATTTTTTAATGTATACAAAATCCAAATTGTCTCATTAAAAAAACATGTATACAGTATAGATCTTAGAAACTTAATTGTTGAAATTTAATATATTTTAGGATTTAATGAGGAATTTTTTATATAAAATAAGGATTTACATATGTTAAAGAGAATAATATTTTAGGATTGAATTTGTGAATTTAATTTTTGAATTATAATGAAAGTTAATGTTAAATTTTTCATAATTACTGTATATACTCTTGGTAGAAAGTATATGTTAATGTATTGAATATTAATCTTTTGTTCAAATTACCGAAATCACCTAACTTGTGAACCTAATTCGTACAAATTATACAAACATTTCTTGTCTAACAAATACACCAAATTAAAAAACATCCATTATATTTTCTAATGGAATACATAATAATAATAATAATAATAATAATAATAATAATAATAATAATAATAATAATAATAATAATAATAATAATAATAATAATAATAATAATAATAATAATAATAATAATAATAATAATAATAATAATAAATAAATAAAGAGAAAAATAAAAAAGAATAAACTATTAAGCAATTGAAGTTGCCTATACATATAGATGTTAGTATCATGTCTGATGCAACTTTTACATAGAAAACAAGTGACTGTATTGAAATCTGAGGTTAACTTTGACATGATTGTTATTTTCTTCGTAGAAAGTTGTGGTCTTTAGATGAATTTTTGTTGTTGTTTGTATTTAGAAAAGTGAAATTACATACAATATACTTGTCATTCTATATATAGAGTTAAATTTAAATATAAAAACATACAAAATCCTTAAAATAAAAACAAATCTTACATATATTCTAAACCAAAATATGAATTATATATCCTAAAGATATCTTAAAATACATTTAAATTTAAATATAAATATAAATATAAATAATGTAAAAAAATATTTTAGTATATTATTCTCAACATATCTCTAATGCAATACCTTTATTTTTAACCTATGATTTTTGGGGAAATTTATTATTTTCTTGCCATCTAAATATAAAATTAAGGTTTAATACTACTTTTAGTCTCTACAATATAGGATAATTGATAAAACCTAATTTTTTAGATTAAAAAACTAAACCTAATTGTAAATTTAAAAAATCGTTAATAATTTATTTGTTCTTGCTTATTCATGTTGCTCACAGACATTCAGATATAAACTCAAGAACTTTAAACATTAAAGGGAATGCGGTGTGTAATGTTTTGCTGATATTTTCTGGGTTTAAGATTCGTTTATGGTTGTTTGTTTTTCTTTGTGGGTTTAAATACTTGAATAGTGATTGGCTAATGAAGTATTCTGTCAAGATAAAAACCACTTGTTTTCAAATTGACTTAATAAGTAATTAACACAGTATGAAATAGAACAATTTTAAGCATATCCTACAATTAATTAGGTGGAAAAAATATTATTATGCCAACAAAACTCTTCCAAAGGACAACCTAAGAATTTATCTTCATCAAAATCTGCTCATGACATGACAAAACTACAGCCAACCTCATTAATTCCTTCAACAAAAACAATTCAATTTGGAATTTTTAATATAAACAAATAATAATTCATTTAAAAATATCTAAATGATTAATTATATTACTGTAAGGAAAAAGTCATTGAGAAGGTTATAAAGTGAATCTTCATAAAATTGCAACAAAATAAGTCACTAAACTTAATGTTAGCAAGAGCCCTACAACGAGCATATGATAACATATACTTTAAGTCAAAGCTTAGAGGACAATGCAAAATAGTCAACGAGTGTTCCTCTCATCACAAAGCAAAAGTGTGATACTATGATTATCTGCCTTTGGAAAAAGTCAACTATAAGTCAACACTTTTGATGATCTTTTGAACAAGATTATGAGAAGAAAAGACTGAAATCAAGTTTTTGAAGATAAACAAATAAGTTAATTATTCTCTAATCATAATTTTCATTATGTTACTATTTAACTTGTGTTTTTTAGTGATTTATTCAAAGATAGGTGATCAAATACATTCATACAACAACCAACGATCTCACAATGAAATAAATCACATCTTAATTAAATTGGATATTGATATTAAAGATCATTCTTATTTATCAATTATCATTCTAGTTTATCAAAGGATCATTCTAGTTTATGAAAGATCATTCTAGTTTATCAAAGGATAATTCTGGTTTATCAAGGATCATTCTGGTTTATCAAAAGGATCATTTTGGTTTATCAAGAATCATTTTGGTTTATCAAGGATCATTATGATTTATCAAGGATCATTCTAGTTTATCAAGAATAGTCTGGTTTTATAAAGATCATTCTGGTTATTTTGTTTTAAAGATATATTTAAACCAAATCGTTCTCCATAGTCTTAACACCTCAAGATAAAAGAATATCAAGATTACTCAAAACTATAATCAAGCACATAATTGAAGCTAAAGGCACAAAGTAGCAAAATAACCTCTTAATCGATGACTAAATCGATTTCTAGATTGATTAGCTGCGAGCAAGGACAAAAGGACATTGTTGATGCTCTTTTTGCATAAAGATCAACTTGCTTCTAAGACAAACGACTTACACTAAACAACTACTCAAATACTCATCCCCGTTTTCCATACAACACAGAACCAAGAATGTCCGGGTTTCGAAGAAGAACGTTCTAGATTAAATAGCACGCATTCCTATTAGATCTCACTTTGAACAAATATTTTACTTCAGAATAGTAACGGCTATAATGAGCCTTTTCTAACCTTCACCTTATCTATAAAAGGAACATCAACGTGAAGCAATAGCAAGAGTTTTTAGTGCATTCGTTCTAATACTTACAATCATACTCAAGCAACAAAACTCTTCAGTCAAGCAAAACTCCAACTCTCTCTTATTATATTCAAGGATCTCTTTATTGAGTTATTGTTGATAATCAATCCCAAACAAGTGTTGAGTAGATTCTGATCCTAAAACCTTTTATCATACACATCATTTGAAACTCAAGTCTATCTCTTAAGATAGATTGAGTATGTTGTAAAAATCTTTTTAATGATTAAAAGATAACTTGTAAAAATCATTTCAAGGTTAAAAGGTGAATTTTGTAAACTGATTAAGAGTGATCAAGAAAGATAGTGTGAAAGCAAGAACATTCTTGTGTCAAGCATATTAGTTGAAAAAGGTCACATATTTTGAGGACTAGACGTAACCCACTAGACTATATCCTTCTCTCTTCTCACTCACCAATCACATAAAAATAATTTGCTTTTTCATTTTTAACACACGTAGAACATTATGGATTGTTTATTTGTAACCAAGACTGATCTTGAGTTAATATAAATTAAATCAGGAATTAACTGAAGTAAAAGATAATGTCATGGGAAGGGGGTTGGATTGTGGCCCTTTTTAAAATTTAATTTATGCACTAATATTATCCTCTCAAGTTGTCTTTCGAGTGAGGATGGTTAGATGAAAAATCCTCTTCTTCTTATTGAAGTGAATGAAGACAATGATGATAAGCTTGAATAAGTTAGATATTTCCTTATAGATGATTCTCTTGATGTTTATAGATTAATACTTCTATATTATAGTTGTCTTTCACTAGTAGAAATTTCACCTTTAGGGACTGATTTAGAGACTGAATATTTTCAGTCACACTAGAGACCAAAATAGAGACTGTAATTTTGAACCTCAAAAATAAATATTTTTTCGTCACTAAGTTGGTCGCTAACAAAATTTAGAGACTAAATAGTAACTGAGTTTTAGCGACCAAAATTTCAGTCGCTAACACTACTTGAAATTTTGCTTTTAATGACCTATTTGAAGACCAAATTATTTCGGTCACTTTAGAGACTGAATTAGAGACCAGAATACAAAAATTAGTTACTTAAGTTTTAGTGACTGAAAAATCAATCTCTATTATTTATATTTTCTATTTAATTAAAATTGGCAAAAAAAACTTTTATCTTTTATGATAGAATATTTTTATAGTTCCCTTTCCAATTTTCACTAAAATAAAATTCCCTCTCTAATTAAAAAAACAAGCAAAAATTCGTTTCAAGCAAAATAAAATTCCCTCTCCATTTTCCACTAAAATAGTGTTCTCTCTCTAAACTCCATTCCCTCTCTAAACTCTAATATGTGAAACAAACCTTAAACTTTCAAAAATTCATTTCATATGTTCCATCACCGTTCCATCACTATTCCAGCATCACTTCTCGGTTTCATCACCACTTCTTCATCACTTGCCTAAAAAAATCCATCGTTTCACGATTTGCTTCGGCAAAACAAAAATACATAGCCACCACCATAATCGATCGACTCAATTGATGCTCCAAGTAAGGAGCCCGTTTTTCGTCTCGCCGCCAAAACGTCCCCTTTTTCGTGTTTTGCTGACTCCAAGGGGAAGTATGATGATGTAATTGTTGATTCCTCATATCATGTGGGTGAGTCATTTGAATTCAAAATGGTTTGTTCAATATATTCAGTAAATAATGCATATTATTGGAATTAGAACAAAACAGAGCATATGTTATTTTGAAAATGAAAAAAATTTGTGTTTTGAGGAGGAACTATAATTTCTCACCCCTTTAGAAATTGGTTAACTTGACCTAAAAACTCTTATTTCTCAATCTAATACAATGTTACATATTGAAGGTTGTTCTGTACTTGGTGTTTAGCCCTCATTTATGAAAAAATTTCAGTGATGATTTAGATTGTATTGTTGGCTGGTATGATTGACTTATCTGGGTTACATACCATTTTGATTTGAGTTTTATTTAAAAGCTTCTTTTCTTTTGTAGTGTTTTGTTTGTTGGTATAATGATTGAATATTGATGACTCTTCATCATATGCATATTTTCCCACGGTTTTAGTCTTAATTATCCTCAATCATCAGTTAAATTAAGGATTTATTTGATATATTTTGTTGATTTTTGTTCTTTGAGTTAATAAAATGTTTTGTGTTTTATTTCAGTGATTAAGTAGGAATTTTTCGTAATTTTACATTGCGTTGGGTTTTGGTGAAGTGTTGGATTTTGGTGAGAAATCAACATGACATATGTAGAGTAGTTCAGACATATCTAGAGTTGTATATGTCCAATTGGAGTCAAACTATGCAAATGAAAGCTAAGATCCATAGCTACAACTTTCATGAAGACACCGGAACCAAATTCAGACACGACAGAGGAGACAAATGCAATATACGCCAGACAATAGATGTTGAGCGCTTGGAGCGTGCCCAAGCGCGCCTGAAGCGCTTTTTCCAGCATCTGCTACTGCCCAAACGCGCCTGGGGCGCGCAACCCGCACCAGCTACCATAAAAACGCATATTTTTACTGTTTTAGGCATCTTTTTCACTATTGGGAAGTTGGGAGAGTTGTGCCCTAGCATAGAAACTTAAAGATGGCCGTTTCTAACTCATTGGAGCAGTTTTATCAAGAATCATTCATGAATCCTTCTTGTAATTCTTCTCTAATCTTTATCTCTTTTATTTCTGTCATGAGTAACTAAACCCTATTTGTTAGGGATGAGTGTAACAAGATGAAACCCTTATTTTTATGATTTGATATCTAGTTATATGAATGAGTTTATTGAATTATTTTTCTCATCTCTGTGCTTAATGCTTTTTATTGCTTGATCAACATTAAAATGTTCGACGATTTGTATTTTGAAACGAAAGTGGACTTTACAAATGCTTGAGATGAGAAATTCATGAATTTGTAGTCTAGACATAGGTGCAGCTCATGAAACCAATTAAATTAGTTGCAAAGCAATAATTACAAGAGAAATTTCTATACATAATGCTTATTTCTAATCTTAAATCTACTAAGGAATTAGGGTTACTTTGGAATTAAAGGTTCTGTCACTAAGACATTAGGCAAGAATAATAAGAGAATCGGTAATAATTCAATAAAGGAATTCAATAACTAGGATCAAATTAGACACCAAGGTTGGATTCGAAGTGAAACTCATCCTGACATTTCTCTCAATTTATAAAAGATCAATTTACTACTACTTTCAATTTTAAATATTATTCAATCAACTTGGGAACCTTTTGTCAATTTTAGTAACTAAATATAATTCAATAGTAAAACGCAATCCTTGAGTTCGAACACTCGGTACTACCGTTTTATTATTACTTGCAAACGATTCATACACTTGCTGAAAAACGCTATCAAGTTTTGGCGCCGTTGCCGGGGAGATGAATTTAATTTATTTACTTAATTGAAATTTTTTTGCTCTGCAATAAAATTCTTCTTTTATTTATTTTCAAGAAAAAAAATTGTTTTAAAACTGGTTGTTTTACTTGATTATTTTATTTTCTTTATTTTAAACTCTTCATTACTCACAATCTGTCCAACCTTGTATGTGAGGCCAGTCCTCAACTGAACTTATCTTTGATCCAGAAATCGAAAAAACAGCAAAGGCACATCGAAAGGCGGCTCGAGAAAGGAGACAAAGGGAAAGACATTTAGTTGTTGAAGAAGAGGTTTTGGGTGATTCTGTCATAGTTACTGAGATGGCTGATCCACCACTACCAGAACGTACTCTCGGCGAGTATGGGAATCGGAATAGAAATCATGCTCGATTGCCCATCCATAACCAACTGGTTACAATCAACAAGTTTGAAATAAGTCCCGCTCTATACCGAGAGTTGAAGGAGATTCATTTTGCCGGTAGACATAACGAAGACGCCAATAGACATCTCACAAATTTCTTTGAATTATGTGAAACAGTGAAGGTGGATGGTTTATCTGAGGAAGGCAAAAGAATGAAATTGTTCCCATTTTCATTGACAGATGATGCAAAGGAGTGGCTTCATTCCTTTCCTGCTGACAGCATCACCCACATGGGATGATCTTGAAGATAGTTCTTGGAACAGTAACTTTTCCCCCAACTATGTTTGTTAGAAAAAGGCAAAGATTTCTAGTTACAAACAGAAAGAGGGAGAATCTCTCCGTGACACTTACAGGAGATTCAGAAACTTACTAGAAGGATGTCCTAATCATGCTTATGACGACACCAAATGCAATATTCTGCAATGGATTGAGACGAGCACTAGAATTATGTTGGATGCCACAACAGGTGGTTCTTTGAATTACAAGACTGCAACAGAAGCACGAAAGATTATTGAGATCATGGCATCAAATGAACAAATGATGTTGTATGTCAGAGGTGGTGGATCAACGAGTGGTGTATTGGAGTTGAATGTTTTGGATGGATTGGTCCCAGGTAGGTCATTCTCAAAACAGATAGAAGATGTTATTGCCACTGAGATAAAGAAAGGAATAGCAGCTCTAAATATACAACCCTCGGTAGCCCCCTGTCAAAATTACTAAGGCAGACTAGCTGTAACATTTGTGGAGGAGCACAATAAAACTGGAGCCTGTGAAACACTGGATGACAATGAGTTAGAAGAACTAGAACAGGTGAATCTTGTTGGTAATATATGTGGAGGGCAAAATAACCCCTACTACTCTTCTAATACGTACAATCCTGGTTGGAGAATCATCCAAATTTTTCCTGGAGAGATCATCATAAGGTGGTCTCATGGTCAACAAGGAGCTCAAACGAACTAATTTCCACCTAGAAAAGGCTGCTTGGGAGAGTGCTATGGAGAGGAGAAATTAGTGACAACCAAAAATTCTTCATTGAAGAGTCAAGAGCCATCCAGAAATAATCACTCTGCATCCATAAAGGAAATCTGGAGGAACGCAAGTGGGGTCAACTTGCTCAAGATATGGCACAAAGAACGACTGGAAATTTGCCCAGTGACACAGGTTGCTACGGTTCTAAATCCACGAAAATAGTGTCAAGTCGTGACAGAACAAGGAGTGGCAACAGGTAAGTGGAACAAGTAACGGCTTCTAAAGCTATAAGAAAGTGTAGTAGTACGTCAAAGCACGGAACCCACTCAGAGAAAACAGTCACACCTAACGTTAGTGGAGGAGCACACCACTGCTTGAAAAGGAGGAAGAACATGTTGGTACAAAAAAGGGAACCATTGCCAAAACCAGAGAAATCGACTTCCGTTTCCTCAAAGGTTAAAAAAGGAAGAAACAGAAAAACAATTCGGTAAGTTCCTGATGTTTTAAAAATTACAGATTAACATTCCTTTGCAGAGGCACTAGAACAGATGCCAAGATTACGCCAAGTTCATGAAGGAGACCTATCGAAAAAAGAAAAATCGGCGGTGAAACAGTGATGCTTACGGAAGAAGTTGTGCTATCTTACCAGAGAAAACTGCCGCCGAAGCTCAAAGATCCTGGAAGCTTCATCCGTGCACTATTGAAATAGAACTTTTGGGAAGGCGTTGTGTGATCTTGGGGGCTAGTGTTGAGTCTTAAATGCCCCTTTCCATATACAAACTGAGCATTGGAAAAGTCAGACACACAGCTTATGCTACAATTTGCAGATCGCTTAATGAAACACCCCTATGGAGTGGTGGAAGATGTGTTGGTTAAAGTGGACAAGTTTATTTTTCCAGTGGAATTTCGTGGTACTAGACATGGAGGAAGACAATGACAATTCCTTTGATTTTGGGGAGACCGTTCTTAGCAACAGGGCGAGCTATGATTGATGTAGCAGATGCACCTTTAACCTTTAAAAGTAAATGAGAAAACCGGTCACTTTTAACATTCTGAAAGCCAGGAACACTCAAAAGAAAGAGAAGGGTGCAATCGAATCGAAATCGTTAGATGAGATAGTCGATGCTCAGAATATAGAGGCATCAAACACCCAGTTTGTCGTTAGAAAGAGTGTTATGCCTACCCCAATGAATGTTGTAAAAGAAAGTGAAGATCCAAAGATGAAAGTGGTTTTGGCAATGTTGGAGGCATCACCATCCTACTCCCCCCGTTTTCCTACAAGAGGGAAGATTGAAAGGGAATGAAAGATAAGCCCCTCAGAGAAAAAGATATCCACTGATTGAACTTAAACAGTTGCCTCTCTTCATTTGAAATACGTATTCCTAGATGAAGAAGATAAGAATCCAGCCATAATTAGTGCAAGCTTGAGTGAATTGCCAAGAAGAAAAGCTATTGAGAATTCTACAGAAGCATAAGGGGGCCATCGGTTGGTCCATTGAGGACTTGAAGGGAATAAGTCCTACTTTTTTGTATGCACAAAATCCTAATGGAGGACAATCACAAACCGGTAGTACAAACCCAAAGGAGATTTAACCCGACAATGAAAGAAAGTGATTAGGAAAGAAGTGTAAAGCTCCTAGAAGCCGGTCTCATTTACCCCATCTCAGACAGCCCTTGGGTGAGTCCCGTCCAAGTCGTACCAAAAAAGGGTGGAACGACTGTCATCACAAATGAAAAGAATGAGCTAATTCCTACACGAACGGTTACAGGATGGAGAGTGTGTATTGACTATAGAAGGTTGAATAGCGCTACGAGGAAGGATCATTTCCCACTCCCTTTCATTGATCAAATGTTGGAGCGGCTAGCCGGATATGAATATTACTACTGCTTCCTAGATGGCTATTCAGGATACAATCAGATAGTTGTGGCACCCAAGGATCAAAGAGAAAACTGCATTCACATGTCTATATGGGGTGTTTGCATATTGGCGAATGCCGTTGGGGTGTGCAATGCACCTGCCACATTTCAAAGGTGCATGATGTCCATATTCTCCGATATGATTGAAAAACATATCGAAGTATTTATGGACGACTTTTCTGTCTTTGGTTCATCTTTTGATAATTGTCTGAGTAACTTGTCTCTTGTATTAGAAAGGTTGAAAAATCCAACTTGGTCCTAAATTGGGAAAAAAATGTCATTTTATGGTACGAGAGGGAATTGTATTAGGCCACCGAATCTCCCACAAGGGGATTGAGGTAGACAATGCCAAAGTTGAAGTTATTGAAAAACATCCCCCTCCCTACCAACAAAAAAGGCATTAGAAACTTTTTAGGCCATGCTGGATTTTATAGAAGATTTATAAAATATTTTTCAAAAATTGCAAAACCACTCACAAATTTACTTGTGAAAGACACCCCCTTCAATTCAATGAGGACTGTTTGCATGCTTTTAACAGTTTGAAAAATAAGTTGATAACTGCGCCCATTATCACTACACCTGACTGGTCACTACCTTTTGAAATCATGTGTGATGCAAGTGACAGTGCTATTGGGGCAGTCCTGGGACAAAGAAAAGATAAAATGTTGCATGTAATTTACTATGCTAGCCATGCTTTAAATCAGGCCCAACACAATTATGCCACAACTGAAAAAGAATTATTAGCTGTAGTTTATGCTTTTGATAAATTTCAATCCTATTTACTAGGATCGAAAGTTATTGTTTATACTGATCATGCTGCCTTGAGGTATTTGTTTACCAAGCAGGAATCGAAACCAAGATTACTTAGATGGATTCTATTACTACAAGAATTCGACATTGAGATCTGAGATAAGAAGGGATCAGAGAATACTGTAGCAGACCACCTATCTCGACTGGAGAATGTCGAGGAGGATGAGGACATTAGACCAATTCGAGACCAGTTTGCCGATGAGCACATCTTCGTTATGGTCATGGCACCTTGGTTCGCTGACTTTTCTAATTTTAAGGTAGGTGAGACAATTCCATCTGATTTCACGTACCAACAACGAAAGAAATTCATCCATGATTCTAAATTCTATGTATGGGATGAACCCTTCCTGTACAAAAGAGGAGTGGATGGTTTGTTGCGAAGGTGTGTGCCTGAGGAGGAGCAAGAAAAGGTACTGTGGCACTGCAACGACTCTGATTATGGGGGTCATTTCAGTGGTGATCGGACTGCAGCAAGAGTTCTCCAATCGGGATTATTTTGGCCTTCATTGTTCAAAGATGCATTCAACTATGTGAAGAAGTGTGATCGATGCCAGCGCACCGGTAATATTTCAAAACGGATGAGATGCCGCAAAATCCTATATTAGAAGTAGAAGTGTTCGACGTATGGGGTATTGACTTCATGGGTCCATTCCCATCCTCACATAAAAAAGTCTATATTTTGGTGGCGGTAGATTATGTCTCCAAATGGGTTGAAGCAGTTGCAACTCAAACCAATAATTCAAAACAGGTCATCACATTTCTCAAGAAGAACATCTTTGCCCGTTTTGGCATACCTCGAGCTTTGATTAGTGACGAAGGCACTCAATTTCTAAACCGGAAAATGGAACACCTTCTAAGGAAATATAATGTGCGTCATAGGGTGGTAACCCCATATCACCCACAAACCAGTGGGCAAGTTGAAGTATCCAACAGGCAGCTCAAGCAAATTCTTGAAAAAACAGTGAATACTTCAGGAAAAGATTGGTCAACGAAACTTGATGATGCACTTTGGGCATACCGAACAGCTTTTCAAACCTCCCTTGGTATGTCACCGTATCAAATCGTGTATGGTAAAGCCTGCCATTTGCCGCTCGAACTAGAGCATCGAGCATTTTGGGCGACGAAATACTTGAATTTTGACTTGGTTAAGGGAGGTGAATCAAGAATTCTGCAGCTTCACGAGTTAGAGGAGTTCCGGAATTTCGCATAATGAGAACACTAAAATATATAAAGAAAAACCAAGAAATGGCATGACGCCAAAAATTAAATTCAAGGAATTCCAAGAGGAGAGCTGGTTCTTCTATTCAACTCAAGATTGAAGTTGTTCCAGGAAAACTAAAGTCAAGATGGTCGGGCCCCTTCAAGATAATCAAGGTGTTTCCATACGAGGCTGTGGAGTTGAAAGACACACACTCGAATCGGAACTTTAAGGTGAATGGACAAAGGCTCAAATCTTATTTAGGGGCAGAGTCAAACCTTTGATGGAGTCCATCCATCTGATCAACACTTGAAGGGTGGAATGTCAAGCTCAAGACACTAAACGAGCGCTTATTGGGAGGCAACCAATTTTATATCCTTTGCACCGTATTTATTTATTGCATTTCAGATTTATTTTACTCCATTTAGTTCCCAATTTTAGTCTCTAATTGCTAGTTCTCTTAGTTTTGATGTTTGGTATGAGCAAGGAATCAAAAAGATGCGTTCAGAAGCGATTGTACGGCTCCAAGTGAAACAAAGCGCGCCCAAGCGCAAGCGTAGCGCGTTTTTTAGGATTTTCTACTGCCTCAACACGCGCCCAAGCGTGAGCCAAAGCGCGTTTTTTCAGGATTTTCTATTGCCAATGCGCGCCCAAGAGCAAGCCAAAACGCGTTTTTCAGGATTCTCTACTGTCAATGCGCGCCCAAGTGCAAGCCAAGCGCTTTTTCCCAGCATTCGTCACTGTCAATACGCGCCCAAGTGCTTTGCACGGCTATAATTCCTTCAAAACCCCTATCTTCTCACTCAACAGTCCCTTCTTCATTATCACTCTCCAAACCCTCCTCCATCATCATCAAAGGTCAGTGTCCACTTTTTCATCATCACTCGCCAAACCCTCCTCCATCCTCTCAAGTAAGTTTTCCTCCCCTATCCAACATTCTTTCTTCCTCAAGTAAGTTTCCCAATTCCTAATATCAATCCTTTCTTGTTCATTGATGCATGTGGGCTTTACATTTGAATTGGTGCTAGTATAGGAATTGTTCATACATGCATGTTCATTTTCTGAGATTTGAATGGGTGATTATGTTGCATATATGTGAATTGTTCATGTGTCTTATCAATGCACTCCAACTGTTTGTTAAATGACACAACCACTTATGCACCTTAAGTCCCACAAACATGACTGCACTCCAACTGTTTGATAAAATGACACAACCACTTATGCACCTTAAGTCCACAAACATGACTACACTCCAACTGTTTGTTAAAATGATACAACCACTTATGCACCTTAAGTCCCACAAACATGACTGCACTCCAACTGTTTGCTAAAATGACATCCAATATATACACACTATTATCATGTAGAATTTTGTTGGACTAACCCAGGGGCCACTTAAGCTGTTATTTGTCCAAGAGGGATCATACTTTGATTGTCTCTAACTTGAAATGTTTGAACCCTGGGTGTATTATTATATTTTTTTTGCAGGACCTAATGGCAACCCAAAAAGCAAAACGAACTAAGGTCGCAAGTACATCCTCCGCCCCACCGCACAATACATTTTTAATTCAAGACGATGGCAACACAAGAATTTCATGCCAAGGCTCTGCCTACCATCAAGAAGTTTGTGAGTGAGAAAAACTTTCGATTGGAAGCAGATGAATTTGTTTGACATCCAGACGATGATTGCGGCCAGAGGCTGGGAGAGAGCTGACCACATTCGTTACCACAGCGAGCAAGTCTTAGCAGTGGAATTCTTCTCCAATGCCTCTGATCTGAAGTCTGAAGACCCATTTCCACACGACCAATTTGTGAGCTATGTGAGGGGAAAAAGGGTACCCTTCACACCCCAGGTCATCAATGCAATTTTTGGTCTGCCAAATTATCGGGACTGCCGTTTTCGAGATATGTTGGACTACAACAGAAAAGTAGACACTCAGGAGATCCTACATATTTTATGCAGACCAGGCACATATTGGTTTCGAAATAGGGATGGCTCGGTTAGGAAACTGCGCTCAGTGGATCTCAACCCAATTGCCAAAGCATGGAGCACCTTTGTTCATCACACGCTACTACCATGTTCCAATGTGTCAGATATAACACTTCACAGAGCATACCTACTAACTGCCATCATGAAAGGCGACAGAATCAACGTGGGTGCACTACTAGCTGATGATCTCTGGGGGACAACAACTCTTGACCCTCCGATAGGCTACTTCCATCATGTTTCTCTGATAAGCAAACTATGTGAACAGGTTAGAGTGTTACCTAAACAAGGTGAAGAAATGGTGAAACCTGCTACAACAATCACTGCTAAGTGGATAGAAAATACTCCACAATTCCGGGAGAGGACCTTGGTGCCCCACCAGCAGAAGAAAAATACTGAACCACATCACCACCCTACACATCCATCATAGCCATCCACCGAGGAAAGATGTGGCATACTGGAAACTATGATGGAACGATTGATAATTGATCAGCGAGAGGGACAAGCTAGAATAGAACTGAGGATGACCAATCTATATCGAGCCTTCGCTTCTTCTCAACAGACACCAGGAGGCATGTTTTATGCTGACCTTTTAGCACCTCACCAATATACTGGCGACCATAGTGGAATAGGAGCGGACGATGTAAACGAGAATCCTTGAACTACTAAACTTAGAGATGTTTTCTTTCCTTTTTTTTTCCTTTCTGTTGTTTGTCCTGTTTCTTTCTGTTTTTCTCATTTTCTTTCTTTAATGCCAGTGTATTGTGACTTTCTTATCTTTATGTTCTTTTTTTTTTTCCTTTTCACTAAATATGTACTATGATGAAACAGTCGTACTAACTTGCACTTAATCTTAAAATTTCTGTTTGTGATTTCGCAAGTTAGATTTCATTTCTTAGATTATGTTATTGCTCAAGCCGACAAGCCTTCCTAATGCATGCATTCTTGATTACTAAATGGTTGTAGAAGGCTAATATACCATCAATTTTTCAAAAATACAATTTTAACTTTTAACTTAGGGTGGTGATTCTCACAAAAAGAAAAAAATTAAATAAAAGAAGAAAAAGAAAATGAAAGAAGAAAGAAGAAAAAAAAATTCAATTTGTGTACTTTGGTAAATAAATATCTTCTTGGTTCTTTTGTCAATATTTGAGAAGAAAAAAATGGTAGAATAAGGTGGAAATGTATGCCTAACTCCAAGTGGTAAAGCCTGCTATCCTAAAATGTCCCACCCTTACCTAAGCCCCATTACAACCCGAAGTCCTCCAAAAATGTATGTGTTTACTGCATTGTGATTACTAACTAGAATTTTTTCAACCCTATGGTAGCGTGATGCATGTTCTAGGATTTGAGTGATAAATTTATAACCCTTCTAAACACTTGAGAGAAATTTTGGTGAGATTGTGTGAAGAGAGAGTTGAATTTGATGAATGAATGCCAAGGTGTACAAATCTTGTTGTCTTTATTTTTTAAAACAACCATAGAGCATTATGAATGTTTGCAGTAGCAAGAACTTTGAAATTTGAGTTTGATGTAATTTGAGAAATTGAATTTAAGTGTGCATTTAACAGGACCAAATATGAAATTAATTGTTGCTTGGGGACAAGCAA
The DNA here is from genome assembly GCA_002896235.1 of Cicer reticulatum. Lineage (NCBI taxonomy): Eukaryota > Viridiplantae > Streptophyta > Magnoliopsida > Fabales > Fabaceae > Cicer > Cicer reticulatum. The sequence goes on from PGWS01038047.1 coordinate 69,268, forward strand.
TAGATTAAGTTTGGGGTTGTGATGACTCTTCATCATATGCATATTTTCCCACTGTTTCAGTCTTATTTATCCTCAATCATTAGTTAAATTAAGGATTTATTTGATATATTTTGTTGATTTTTGTTCTTTGAGTTAATAAAATGTTTTGTGTTTTATTTCAGTGATTAAGTAGGAATTTTTCGTAATTTTACATTGCGTTGTGTTTTGGTGCAGTGCTGGATTTTGGTGAGAAATCAACATGACATATGTAGAGTATTTCAGCCATATCTGGGGTTGTAGATGTCCAATTGGGGTCAAACCAAGTGCACATGAAAGATAAGATCCATAGCTACAACTTTCAGGAAGACACCGGAACCAAATTCAGACTCGATAGAGGAGAACAATGCAATATACGCCGGACAGCAGATGCTGAGCGCTTGGAGCGCGCCCAAGCGCGCTTGAAGCGCTTTTCCAGCATCTGCTACTGCCCAAACGCGCCTGGAGCGCGCGACCCGCACCAGCAACCATAAAAACGCAGATTTTTACTGTTTTAGGGATCTTTTTCACTATTGAGAAGTTGGGAGACTTGTGCCCTAGCATAGAAACTCAAAGACGGCCGTTTCTAACATCATTGGAGCAGTTTTATCAAGAATCATTCATGAATCCTTCTTGTAATTCTTCTCTAATCTTTATCTCTTTTATTTCTGTCATGAGTAACTAAACCCTATTTGTTAGGGATGAGTGTAACAAGATGAAACCCTTATTTTTATGATTTGATTTCTAGTTATATGAATTAGTTTGTTGAATTATTTTTCTCATCTCTGTGCTTAATGCTTTTTGTTGCTTAATCAACATTAAAATGTTCTACGATTTGTATTTTGGAACGGAAGTGGACTTTACGAATGCTTGAGATGAGAAATTCATGCATTTGTAGTCTAGACATAGGTGCAGGTCATGAAACCAATTAAATTAGTTGCAAAGCAATAATTTACAAGAGAATTTCTCTATACGGTAATGCTTAATTCTAATCTTAAATCTACTAAGGAATTAGGGGTTACTTTGGAATTAAAGGTTCTGTCATTAAGACATTAGGGCAAGAATAATAAAGAGAATTCGGTAATAATTCAATAAAGGAATTCAATAACTAGGATCAAATTAGACACCAAGGTTGGATTCGAAGCGAAACTCATCCCTAACATTTTTCTCAATTTATAAAAGATCAATTTTTACTACTGCTGTCAATTTTTAAATATTATTTCAATCAACTTGGGAACCTTTTTGTTCAATTTTAGTAACTAAATATAATTTAATAGTAAAACGCAATCCTTGAGTTCGACACTCGGTACTACCGTTTTATTATTACTTGCAACAATTCAGTACACTTGCTGAAACACTATCAAGTATCTATGTGTGCATCTATATTACAAGATCACTTTTTTGATTCAGCTTTGTCTATATCACATTAGTTTAATCCCCCTCTAATGGAAAAGGCAGACAAGAGGGAAGGTTCCTTACTCCAAGAAATATTCCATCTATGGACATACTATATACTTAAACTATGACCTCAATACACAAGATTATAGACTTGTAATAGAACTTCAAGCTCTCAGCCTACAATTGTAAAGTTCTTCCAACAGATAGATAGGATAACATTAACTTTCGAAAGAAATACTCTACCCCAAAGACAACTTCTGAAGTTATTAAAGGACTTGTATTCAATATACTTAATAGATTATTAAGTGAAAATAATGAAGCAAGCTGACCATCACTGTTAATTGGTTTCAATTTCAAAAAGATTGAATGGGAAAATTGCAAATTAACAAAAGCATTAGATAAGAATTACTTTTTTTTTAACAGTTTTTCATTTTTAATGCGTTAATTATCAAATTTTTTTCTTGAATATGCTACTACTATTATTACTTAATCTCATGAGTGTCCATTTTCTATCTTGGTACTTCCAATATTTCAACCCCTTACTTAGAAATCTATTTATCTCTACTGTTAATTCTTGTTGTTAATTTATCCTGTTAATTTCTGTTGTTAAATCTGTAGTTAATTCCTGTTGTTAAATTGAAACAACATGTAATAAATATGTTTACTTCTACTATTAAACTAAAAACAACTTGTAATGAATCTGTTTATCGCTACTGTCAATTCCCGATGTTTACCTCTACTATAAGTTATTTGTTTATTTATTTAATTTTAGTTTTTGGCATCTTACTCAATTTGTTTACCTCTGTTGTTAATTTCTAATATTCAATTTTTTTGATTATGCTTCATTATGTATAGGCATTCTGTAATTCTAGAATAACAAGGAGGATGAGCAATTTTCCTGTACAAGATATAAGGCTGAGTATTCGATTTTTGGAAAGGTAATTTTTTTATTATGCTTCATTTTGTATAAACATTATGCAATGAATCATTAATTATCTCATATCAAAGCTTTCTTTAAGATCAATTATAAAAAATGCCAAACAACATGTTAAACTGCAGACTATCTATGAAAATACAAGTGTATACATGTGCTTAAGAAGTATGATTGTTAGCAAGTTAGAAGAAAATTTAGTCAACATTACTTGTTTGATCCAATTCATGAACAACAATGACAAGTACAAAAATCAGAAAATGAAAAACCAAACATGCATAAAATTATATTTGCACTATGTATAGCTGTATGTACTCACCAAACTCAATATAAATATAAATTTTCCAAAAGCAAACAAGTGAGGATCAATAAATGTAAGTGTAATTATGTCTAATTAAATTGTTGTATAAATCTAATTGTTCTAATTAAATACCATATACAACCTATAACCTAAAAATAATTTATTTGTTAATTTATTTAATATCAGTCTTTTAGTTTATTACAAAATATTGATATCCGTCAACGTCATAGTTGGATGTATAATAGGCTAAATCCTAGTCGAAAGAGGTATACTGATGAATTTCTAAAAGGGTTAAATGAATCTGATTTTCAAAGCGAGGGTGTATTTTTTTTTTTCAAGAGAAATTAAAATAAAACAGATAAATAAATAAATAAGGAAATACCCTTGGATAAATAATTGAGTCATTATGATTTACAAGCAGCGGAAAAAGTTTCTCAAAATATGAATCCAAAGTATTTACACACAAAAACAAATAATACATGGAACCCATTCAAATAAGATGTCATGCTGACAATATTAGTAAAGGTACAGTTTTCCAGTTCAAAATAACGTAATCCAAAAAACACATATGTTCCCTCTATGTCATCCTAATCTGATCATTCTTCAAAAAAAACTATAGCTATAAAACCCTGAGTGATCTCCACGCGCCCCGTGAGATCCTCCTAACATAGCTCCAGTCAGGCATTCCCATCTACATTCCCCTCCGTAGGGTACGAACCGGTAGGATCGTCTTGACTCTCATCTGAGGGCAAGCCGAGATTTCCACAATAGTAGTAAAGGGTCACCAACCGAAATTAACAGTTAACACATAACATTTAAGTTTTCAAATGCACAAATAACCTTTCCACTTAGCATGCACCTTAAAAGGGTTTTCCATATGCTAAAAGTTCATATAACACTTGCCAAATAAAAATGAAATCAAAATAAAGTTCTCAATCCATCAAGTAATACATAACTCACCAAGACATTGATAAATCAATTGAACAATCTATTATCTAACTCAAAATAAGAATTTCTACTAAGCCAATCGATTTCCAAATCGATTTCCTGAAGGTTTTTAGTGAAATTTGAATTCTGGGCTTAATTCAATCGATTGGGCAATCGATTGACAGGATAGCTGAGCCCCTGACTTAATATCAATCGATTTCCAAATCGATTTTTGTCAGTTTTGCTGAATTCCTGCATGGCCAAATCGATTGGGAAATCGATTTTATAAATAGTTGAGCCCCTGTAACTTCCCAAATCGATTGGGAAATCGATTTTATAAATAGTTAAGCCCCTGTAACTTCCAAAATCGATTGGAAATCGATTTCCCTGCTTATCCTTCCAAAAATACATAAACTAATTCAATCACATTCATACACAACTCCAAATCTTAACACTTAGCATTTCCCACACAATCACCACGACAAATTGGGTTTTGAAAGAGTTTTACAATCCATCACACTTACACACAATAAACAATTCATATCACTTTGCAATTTCAACACAATTACCACGACAACTCAAATTCAAAGCACTCAATCATAAACTTGAATCAAACACGACTCGTGTACCCAGCACCCTAATGCGATGCGTATATGCCAAAATGCATGGACTCGGAATTCCGAACCAAAACCCTCCTCGAAGGGCCGTAAATCATAATTGTACCGCCTATCGCAGACCAAAGTACCATTACCGAGGTGCCACCTATCACGGGTCAGCAACGATTACTAAAAAGCGTAAATCATAAACGTACCACCTATCACGGTCAGTACTGTTTACCGAGGTGCCACCTATCACGGTCAACACGATTTACGAAAAGAAAAAGCGTAAATCGTAAACGTACCGCCTATCACAGGCCAAAGTACTATTTACCGAGGTGCCACCTATCACGGGTCAGCACAATTTACCAAAACGTAAATCGTAAACGTACCGCCTATCACAGGCCAAAGTACTATTTACCGAGGTGCCACCTATCACGTATCAACACAATTTACCAAACGTAAAATCGTAACGTACCACCTATCACGGGTCACTACTGTTTACCGAGGTGCCACCTATCACGGGTCAGCACGATTTACCAAAATGAAATGCATGAGCATACACAGACTCCATCCACCACAATAGTTAAGCAAATGCAGATATTAAAAGATTCCCCATTTTTAATACTCATTTAACTTAAACGATTTTCACAACAAACATTAAGCAAACAGAAATATTAAGAGATTCCCCATTCTTAATACTCTTTTAACTTAAACGATTTTCCAAAACAAACATTAAGTAAACAAGACATTAAGAGATTCCCCATCCTTAATACTCATTTAACTTAAACGATTTTCCACAACAACATTAAGTAAACAAGACATAAAGAGATTCCCCATTCTTAATACTCATTTAACTTAAAAGATTTTCCAAAACAACATTAAGTAAACAAGACATTAAGAGATTCCCCATTCTTAATACTCATTTAACTTAAACGATTTTCCAAAACAGCATTAAGTAAACCGAGATATTAAAAGATTCCTCATTTTTAATACTCGTTTAACTCTAATGGTTTTCACGCCAACATTAAGTAAACGTAGACATTAAGAGATTCCCCATTCTTAATACTCGTTTAACTCTAATGGTTTTCAAATTCCACACAAAACAACTCAAACCTATTATCAGATCCAATCCACAACTCATACCAAAACACATCAATTCATTTCTCCACAGAATCCAACCATACACACAACAAATTTCATCAGTATTAATTAAGAACACGTCAAATACGACGAACACAAATCAACACAATCCACCAGTTAAACACAACAAGTTTCATTTACTCAAAATCATACATAAATGAGTTTAAATTCATTTTCCACGAAACATTCATCAATATAACCAAAACCTAACTCTAAGATTTTACCTATAAAGCCTTAGATTCATTTTCCCCCAATCAACACTTCAACCCTAACAAAATTATGTTCCACACAACCACAGATAAGTCCCTAAATGCAACTAAAAGTTTGGAAGGAGCCCTTACCTTCTCGTTAGCTTTAACGTTCGATTACGTACCGCGAGTAATCCGGTAAAATCTCCGCTCGCAACGCCGCTTCCAAAGTTGGTTCCCTAGCACGTAGCGTGGTAGTGAGCACTTTCCATTCTATCTCTTCGCGAAACGAAGCTTGGATCTAGATGAAACAGGGAGGTTTGTGTTTGACGGTTTTGAAATCCTTAACTCCGTTTTCGAATCCGAGAAGGAGGAAGGAGTTGAGAACTTGATCTTTCTCACCCACTAGCCTTGGGTTTCAATTCTCGAACATAAAGGAAGCAAAGAAAACGAAAAATGGAGGAAGGAGGAAGATGAGCGCGCGAGGCAGAGGAAGAAGATGGAAAAATCTTGTTTTCTTTCCTTTCTCTTTCTTTCCTTTCTTTTCCTTTCTTTTTTTCTTTTCTTCCTTTTTCCATCTTTCCTTTTTATATCCTTTTCTTTTCTCCCCAAACAAATATATACATATAGATATTTATATATATATTAATTACTTTTAACAAATATCTCAAAATATCTAGATATTTGTTAAATTCCCATTTCACCTGTAACGCACTAAATTCTTCGTAAAGGATTCACCGCAGTTAATTTAATTTATTCATCGACGAGTAATTCTAATCGGCATCGAAATATCTCTTTGGTCATATAAACTCCAAAATATTAATAACTTTGGCTAAAAAGCCTCCGAGTTCAATACAAAATACACTAAAATACATAAAGTATACTTTAAAATTATGGGTCTTACATTACTACCCCCCTAAATTTAGTTTCGTCCTCGAAACTTAAAGTACGAGTAGCAATCCTCACTAGGTTTGTACTCAAATTCAACACACTAGTCACAACTTGTTTCACCCGGTCTTCTCGAAAAAAGTGTTGCCTACCCCTTTTCATAGGGTGTTTAATAACTTCACACACATCCATAGTCGGTAAGGCTCGTCCGTTCCATTCAACATGATTTTGTCTACTATCAACAAGAGATTAAGGATGATCAGTCCCTCAATTTGTCCATAATTAGCCAACAACCATGATAGTGGCTTAGACTATCTTAGCCGAACTGTAATAGCGCTCCTTGCAACTTACAAAAGCAGTCAACAATCTTCTCAAAGTCCATTGAATTTCCCTTATTTTCCTATAACTTTGATCTTGTCGACGAAGTAAAATATCCCATACCTATGTCACGTAGTCTCATTGGCATCTACTTGGTACGAACATCCATTTGGTACCAAACTGAAACACTTAGAATGACCCCAACACACTGAGCACAGAACAATCATTACATCCGAGAACTCCTAAATTTCCCCCTTGTCCACAAATCCTCGATTTTTCTTAAGTCGTACAACTATGTCAAATTGTAGTGTTCTTATCGGTATGTTATTCCAGTTATAAATTTAATAATTCCATCCCCACATATGCTTGGTGATCAAAACTACCTCAAATATTTTCGAAAACAAGCCAAAGACTATACCACTTGGGACACACAAACTTCCTTTGATTGACGAACACAATAACAATCCCCATGACATGCACTCAAGTAATGTCTTTTATGTCATTGGCATACCTTTATAATAATAATGTCTGAGTTATAGGTGAGATAATTCCTTTCATCAATCTTTAATTGTCATAAGCTACATCTCTATGTGCTGCTCCACAAATTTCTTGGTACCTTTTCCAATATTTGGTTCACTCGCTGGATTCTTATTCCTTCTCAACCTTCACCGAGATACACACTGAAAAAATCCTGACAATCGAACGTCCTAAAGAATTATTTCTCAAACGTTCCTCATAAGCATTTCCTAAAAAATAATTATCTATAACTTCATCCTCATAAATTTTGCAGTAAAATATCTCAAAGACTTACATACCTTTCATAGACTCTCAAAACCTTATTTACCACAATCTCGAAGTATTCTCGTACTCGATACTTCAAATTCCACTTAATGGTAACATAGAGTTCAATACATCAAGGCTTAACTCATTATGTTTTTCCGAACACCGCTCAAATTCACATTTACGTGTCTATAGTTTCATCCAATATCACTATCCATACTTACTATCTCCTAAACCACCAGGAGATTTGTCACTTATCAACTAAATACATGGTCTCACTCCTACACTCGTTATGAGATTCATACTTAATAATCCAAGTTGCGAATCTAGTCTAACTCGAATGCTCGACTTTTCCCCTCAAGGTATTGACAATTCCTCAAAGCGTATTTTATCTACTCAAAGGAGTATTCACTCCTAATGTGCAACGCTCCCTTAACTTCAATACCAGTCTCTTTCATTGACACCTAAGCACCAAATGTTATCCCAAATGGAAACCTCATCTACTCAACAATTCCATGATGTTCACATCTCTTTGACAGTTGTCAAACTTCATCCAGTTTCATCTTGAAATCTACCAGGAAAACATCTAATACTTTTCTTAACAAAAGTCCTCAACTTAGATCTTTACTTGAAATCCCTTATTAGTCTAATGTTAATCCATCCATACTCATCATCTTCGAGTTTACACCAACACCTAGCTTCTGTGTCCTTGGAACCATTTTATAAATTCCATGTCGTCATGATTTGCTTCAACTCTGCCTGACAATCCGTCATCTCGAATATCTTTTCCACTTCTTGAATCCACTAGTCAACTCTTTTCCTGAGTCCTCATCACCCTTGAACTTTGGAGGATGGTAACGAAGAAAATATTCTAACCCTCTTAATCTTAAGAGCACAGATCTCTCTTTTCTTCTTCTCCAGATCCCGCAGAGTCTTTGCAGCAGTTCGTGCAACAACAAAACCTCCATGTTATTTGTAGCTACAACCATTTGATCATCCCTACTAACGTTCATCCTAACAACGTCGTTCTCTCTTGGAGGTAGTGTTTCCGAAAAAACAACATCAAGAAGAAGTGTTAACACCACTTCGAATAATTCCAAAACTAAGTTTTCGAATATATCAACACATAATAACTATTTTGGACTTGACAACCCAAACCACCTAAACCGACGCATGATCAGATAACAACTCCCAACCTACAGGTTGACCTACAATCTATAACCAAAGGTTCCACAGCCCCCAAAGAAAACCAAACCAAAGCTCTGATACCACAATGTAACACCCCGATTTTCAAAGCGAGGGTGTATTTTTTTTTTGAAAGAAATTAAAATAAATCAGAGAATTTAAATAAGGTAATACCTTTGGATAAATAATTGAGTCATTATAATTTACAAGCAGCGGAAAGGTTTCTCAAAATATGAATCCAAAGTATTTACACAACAACAAATGATACATGGAACCCATTCAAATAAGATGTCATACTGACAATAATAGTAAAGGTACAATTTTCCAATTCAAAATAACGTAATCCAAAAGAAAGACATTTGTTCCCTCTATGTCATCCTAATCTGATCATTCTACAAAAAAAAACTATAGCTATACACCCTAAGTGATCTTCACGCGCCCTGTGAGGTCCTCCTAACATAGCTCCAGTCAAGCATTCCCATCTACATTCCCATCTGTAGGGTACGAACCGGTAGGATCGTCATGGCTCTCATCTGAGGGCAAAGCCCAGATTTCCAGAATAGTTGTAAAGGGTCACCAACCGAAATTAACAATTAACACATAACATTTAAGTTTTTAAATGCACAAAATAACCTTTCAACTTAGCATGCACCTTAAAAGGGTTTTCCATATGCTAAAAGTTCATATAACACATGCCAAATAACAATGAAAACAAAATAAAGTTCTCAATCCATCAAGTAATACATAACTAACCAAGACATTGATAAATCAATTGAGCAATCTGTTATCTAACTCAAAATAAGAATTTCTACTAAGCCAATCAATTTCCAAATCGATTTCCTGAAGGTTTTTAGTGAAATTTGAATTCTGGGCTTAATTCAATCGATTGGGCAATCGATTGACAGGATAGCTGAGCCATTGACTTAATGCCAATCGATTTCCAAATCGATTTTGCTGAATTCCTGTATGGCCAAATCGATTTCCAAATCGATTTCTTAAAATGGTTTTGAAAAACATATTATAAAACCGATTGGCAAATCGATTATGTCAAATTAGGGAAGTCCCTGTAACTCATCCAATCGATTGGGAAATCGATTTCCCTGCATATTCTTCCAAAAATAGATAAACTAACTCAAAATCACTCATACACAATTCCACATCTTAACACTTAGCAATTCCTACGCGATCACCACGACAAATTGGGTTTCAAATTAGTTTTGCAATCCATCCCACTTACACACAATAATCAATACATAACACTTAGCAATTTCAACACAATCACTACAACATCATGAGCTTCGAAATAGTTTTGCAATCAAACATGCTATCACACAATTCCAAACAAAATCCTTCGTGAGCGGCGTAAATCCTAAACGTACAGTTTCTCACGAACGAACACGAGTGTAGTCTCTCATGGACAAACACAATTTACCAGGGTGTAGTCTCTCACGGACAAACACCTGTGCAGTCTCTCAAGGACAAACACAATTTACCAGGGTGTAGTCTCTAACGGACAAACACCTGTGCAGTCTCTCACGGACAAACACAATTTACCAGGGTGTAGTCTCTCACGGACAAACACCTGTGCAGTCTCTCACGGACAAACACAATTTACCAGGGTGCAGTCTCTCACGGACAAACACCTGTGCAGTCTCTCACAGACAAACACATGTGCAGTCTCTCACGGACAAACACAATTTCCACGACAACTCAAATTCAAAACACTCAATCATAAACTTGAATCAAACACGACTCGCGTGCCAAGCACCCTAATGCAATGCGTATATGCCAAAATGGATGGACTCGGAATTCCAAACCAAAACCCTCCTTGAAGTGCCGTAAATCATAATTGTACCGCTAACGCAGGCCAAAGTACCAATTACCGAGGTGCCACCTATCACGGGGTCAGCACGATTTACTAAAAAGCGTAAATCATAAAACGTACCACCTATCACAGGTCAGTACTGTTTACCGAGGTGCCACCTATCATGGGTCAGCACGATTTACTAAAGAAAAAGCGTAAATCGTAAACATACCGCCTATCACAGGCCAAAGTACAAATTTACCGAGGGTGCCACTATCACGGGTCAGCACAATTTACCAAAAACGTAAATCGTAAACGTACCGCCTATCACAGGCCAAAGTACTATTTACCGAGGTGCCATCTATCACGGGTCAGCATAATTTACCAAAACGTAAATCGTAAACGTACCACGTATCACGGGTCAGTTTGTTTACCGAGGTGCCACCTATCACGGGTCAGCACGATTTACAAAAATGAAATGCATGAGCTTACACAAACTCCATCCACCACAATCGTTAAGCAAATGCAGATATTAAAAGATTCCCCATTTTTAATACTCATTTAACTTAAACGATTTTCACAACAAACATTAAGCAAACAGAAATATTAAGAGATTCCCCATTCTTAATACTCTTTTAACTTACACGATTTTCCAAAACAAACATTAAGTAAACAAGACATTAAGAGATTCCCCATTCTTAATACTCATTTAACTTAAATGATTTTCCAAAATAACATTAAGTAAACAAGACATTAAGAGATTCCCCATTCTTAATACTCATTTAACTTAAACGATTTTCCAAAACAACATTAAGTAAACAAGACATTAAGAGATTCCTCATTCTTAATACTCATTTAACTAAAACGATTTTCCAAAACAACATTAAGTAAACCGAGATATTAAAAGATTCCCCATTTTTAATACTCGTTTAACTCTAATGGTTTCACGCCAACATTAAGTAAACGTAGACATTAAGAGATTTCTCATTCTTAATACTCGTTTAAACTCTAATGGTTTTCAAATTCCACACAGAACAACTCAAACCTATTATCAGATTCAATCCACAATTCATACCAAAAAACATCAATTCATTTCTCCACAGAATCCAACCATACACACAACAAATTTCATCAGTATTAATTAATATCACGTCAAATACGACGAACACAAATCAACATAATCCACCACTCAAACACAACAAGTTTCATTTACTCAAAATCATACATAAATGAGTTTAAATTCATTTTCCACGAAACACTCATCAATATAACCAAAACCTAACTCTAAGATTTTACCCATAAAGCCTTAGATTCATTTTCCCCCAATCAACATTTCAACCCTAACAAATTCCTTTCCACACAACCACAGATAAGTCCCTAAATGCAACTAAAAGTTTGGAAGGAGCCCTTACCTTCTCGTTAGCTTTAACGTTCGATTACGGTACCGCGAGTAAATCCTGTAAAATCTCAGCTCGCAACGCCGCTTCCAAAATTGGTTCCCTAGCACCGTAGCGTGGTAGTGAGCAACTTTCCCTTCTATCTCTTCGCGAAACGAAGCTTGGATCTAGATGAAACAGGGAGGTTTGTGTTTGACGGTTTTGAAATCCTTAACTCCTTTTTCGAATCCGAGAAGGAGGAAGGAGTTGAGAACTTGATCTTTCTCACCCACTAGCCTTGGGTTTCAATTCTCGGACTTAAAGGAAGCAAAGAAAATAAAAAATGGAGGAAGGAGGGAGATGAGCGCCCGAGGTAGAGGAAGAAGATGGAAAAATCTTGTTTTCTTTCCTTTCTCTTTCTTTCCTTTCTTTTCCTTTCTTTTTTTCTTTTCTTCCTTTTTCCTTCTTTCCTTTTTATATCCTTTTCTTTTCTCCCCAAACAAATATATACATATAGATATTTATATATATATATTAATTACTTTGGACAAATATCTCAAAATATCTAGATATTTGTTAGATTCCCATTTCACCCGTAACGCACTAAATTCTTCGTAAAGGATTCACCGCAGTTAATTTAATTTATTCATCGATGAGTAATTCTAATCGCATCAAAATATCTCTTTGGTCATATAAACTCCAAAATATTAATAACTTTGGCTAAAAAGCCTCCGAGTTCAATACCAAAATACACTAAAATACATAAAGTATACTTTAAAATTATGGGTCTTACATTTGTCATTCCCCTAAAATAACTGAGGTTGATCCATCTATATGTGATGGATTTGGTGTGTGTCATAATTGGAAAAAATAAAGTGGGTACAAAGACATGAATTTGAAGAAATGAGAAATGAAAGAGGTCAACTTCGAGATCAATTGACTAATACAAACAGAGCAGTTGAGCACAAATTCATGAAGGTGAGATTGGTGATAATGATACTCGTGATTTTGATGTTTAGATGGGTGATAACGATGCTCGTGATCGTGATGATTTTAGATGGATAATAATAAGTTAATCCAAAGAACCAATATGTTGCAATTTGTTATGACTTAAATATTTTGTTTAAACTAAAATTTTTATCTGTATTATTTTGAGTACTTAGAAATATTACTTAAATATATTATATTCTTTAATGCTTATAAATGATTTTGGTGAATGAACTTCTTAGATATTGAAATTAAATTAAAAAATTGTGTTTATTGTTCTTTTGGACATAAAAGTAATGATTTTTTTTAAAGTAACATTTAGAGGCATAATTGGTGACCAAATATTTAATAAAAATAACAATTTATGTCACAAATTTCGTCTCTAAATCAGTCGCTAGTGAAGTAGTAAATTAATTTAATGTGGTTGCTAATTCAGCTTCAAACTTTAGTCACTAATTCAGTCTCAAAAATCGATCAAAAAATTTAGTCACAAAACCAGTCTCTAAATTTGGCCGCTGATTTGGTCGCAACAACTAGTTACTAACAGTTTACCTACTGATTTAAATTGATCACTAAATCGGTCACTATCGGATTTAGTGACCGATTTTCTTCATTTAGTGATATCAAAATTGGTCTCTAAAAGCGCTTTTTCTAGTAGTGTTTTCAACTTCAAACATATGGGTTAGCAAAATATAGGTTGGAGACTTTGCTAAGTTTCCTTGGACTTGTCTTTCTTTGCAAAACTACCATATAGCCTCAAATCTGAGTTGTAGGAGGATGAAGCATTTATTAATTTTGATGTGACTTATGCTTTTTGACATTTTTCTTTCCCAACAACTGTAGTGTCTTTCTTTAAGAGTCTAGGACATCACTATTTGTACTTTAGTACTTTTACTCATTTTTCCATGTACAAAGATGAATAGACAATAGAAGTTCATCCTCTCTTATGTGTTGTTTATCCTTTTCCATAGAGGACATAAATTCATCCTATCGTATGTGTAGTTTATCTTCTCACATATCAAATTGGCATTTAATATTAAATCACATAGTATGTAAGAATACCATTTATTATTTCCATCAATATTGCAATCAAGATATAGACAATGATAACTAAAATAATATACTCAAATCATATTAAAAAAAATGCACCCATTTCAACACATCTAAAGTTTAAGTAATTGACTTTATACTCTTCAAAATTTTAGAGAAAGTGTTTTGATCTCAAATTCAATGTATGTTTCAAGGAAAATAATATTTTCAAATATATAAAACTCCTCTCGAGTTTTATGAGATATATAAAACTCTGAGTATTAACCACATTTTCCTTTAGAACACGGCCATACTGATTTTATGTAAAAATATATAATAATATGCATCATGATGCTCACATCTCTATTTTTGAGTTCATAACATGTAAGTATAAGATAATCATCTAGAAATATTCAAAGCACATTTTCCAGCTTAAGAATGAGTTAAATATAAGTTTAAGAACATAATATGGAGACTTCAAGCTTTTTGGACTATATTTGAAATTAATAGACATTCAACACCAATTGTAATCATTAATGCCAATCGTATATCCTCTTGTTGAATTTATTTCAAAAATATAAATACCATAATGGTACGTTGGTGGCAGTGTGTTGAGATGAAATGGATGATTAGGAAAATAAATTGAAATAAATGTTGGAGAAATATAAAAATGAATGATCGGGGAGATTCCCCATTTGTGCATTACGCGGATGAAGTGAAAGATAGAGGAATTTCTCAATATTTTGAATTTACGCATGATATACATGGATTCAAAGATAATAAATTTTCCTAAACTAAGAACTTAGATATACCCAATCTTTGAATTGGATAAAAGATCGAGAATATGTGTTGATTTTAGGGATATACAAAAGATTTTGTATATATGATTAGAATGAAAGGTGCAAGAATTGTCCCAAGATAGAGTAACCCTCACACTAAAAAAAGATATATTGTGACACTCGACTTTTAAAGATGTCTTTGTTGGATTGTTAATCCTTTGATTCATAATTTTGACATAATTAACAAATCAACAATGTTCATACACTATATGATAAATCTAATATTTGAATTGAGCAAGATTTCAGGAACAACAATCAAATCCTACACACTTGGAACAGGTTGCTTGGAACACAAGAAATCAACAAAAGTTGATTTTTGACTGAAGCAAATCGATTGGGAAATCGATTTCATAACAAGGGTGTAAGGAAACACAACTGTTTGTGTTGTTATAATCGATTGGGCAATCGACTGACTAAATTAGAAATGAAAATTGCACAAGTCAGTAGCACCCCAATTTTGAGGGTAATCGATTGGCAAATCGATTATACATTTCACAAAGTAAACCTGATTGAAATAAATCGATTGGGAAATCGATTGGACAAGTCACAGTGATACCCCAGTTTTAAGGGTAATCGATTGGCAAATCGATTGCTTAAAAATCATTTGCAAAATAACTTTTCCTGTGACATACAAATCGATTGGACAATCTCTGTTGTAAAATTTTAATCAAGTTAAATTTGGTTGAAATCGATTGGGAAATCGATTGAACCAAATCCCAGGTAAGAACGTTTTCAGACAAATACATACAAATCGATTGGTAAGTCGATTACCATCAAAATAGCTGAGTCACTGGCTTAAACACAATCGATTGGCAAATCGATTGACAAAACTTTTGAAAACCCAGTGAACTCTGAGCTTGTGACCAAATCGATTTTAAGTATTTGTTAATCGATTATGAAGACTTAATAAATCGATTACGAAATCGATCGATATGTGTTTTAGTTTGAACATAACATCTGCAATCGATTACGAAATCGATGCATATCAGTCTTAACATAATCACTGAAAAATGTTGTTTAAAGAATCGATTGGTAAATCGATTGGCTTATATAGTTTCAAGATTCAAGAAAAACAAGACACACGATAATCGGTTGGCAAATCGATTAGACTGGTTTTATCACTTTAAGAAATCGATTGGAAAATCGATTGATTAATATGTTTTTCGGAAACTATATAAACTGTCTTCAATCATTCTTTCAATAACAATCTGAAATACACTTTTAATATTCTTGATATACAAAAGAACTCTCAATAACATTTGCTTAATACACTGAGATTACTTTTTCAGATCATAGCAAAAGAGATCATCAACAATCAATGAGATAAGCTGGAAAAGTGATCTTGAAAGACAAGGGTTCTCATGAACAATCTTTGAATATCCAGAATTGAAAGAATTCACATTGACCAAGATTGAAGACTACTTTTTGTTCTTCCTTTAATCTGTTTGTAATAATTCTTTGAAACAAAAACGAAAGCGAGAAAAGCCAGCTAGAAACTGGTGGCTACTTTCTTGGGTGAAGAGCATTCAACAAGAAAGAGTCGTACTTTGATTATGTGTTAGATTGCTGAGTATCTACAAGGATCAGAGGGTGATCAATAGGAAAGAGATCATTAAGATAGATAGGTTTCGGGGAGGAAACTGGACAATCTGTAATTGATTCTTTCTATTGGAGAAGAAAATCTGAAATCCGTTTGGATTGTCAGGACTGGATGTAGGTTGTCAAGTTGACAACTGAACCAGTATAAACTCTTGGTGCAATCTTCTCTAACCCTTAACTCCTTTAAATTTCTATCTTGATATATCTGTATATGTGATTAATGTTAGATGCATGTTAAACATATTCCATGATAAGTAATATTGTTTAATCTGATAATTTGACTTGTATGCATCTTGATTAATCTCATATCAATCTAATAAAACTTGTTAATCTTGTATGCCACAATTTAAATTCCACTGTGTGTATGAAATTGAGTTAATTTCTTAAAGAACTGACACATTCTGATATATTCCGATTATTACGAGGTCATATATACCAACAATTGGCCTCAGAGCCTAACTTTTCGAGAGGTAACACTCATAAAAGCACTATGGCCTCAAACGATTTTCTAGGAGAAGGCGCATCGTTAGCAAGACCTCCAGCTTTCAACGGAACAGCTTATATGTACTGGAAGCACAGGATGCTGATCTTCCTAAAAGCCAGTGGCGTAGACATCCTTGACGCTGTTGAAAACGGTCCATATATTCCCAAGATTGCAGGAACAAATGACTCAATGATTATCAAGCCTAGAGCCGACTGGTCAGACGATGACAAAAAGAAGGTAGGTTATAATGCTAAGGCTAAGAACATTATAACATCTGCTCTTTGTGCAGAAGAATTCTTTAGAGTGTCAAACTGCAAGTCAGCAAAGAAATGTGGGACATTCTTCAAGAAACACATGAAGGAACCACAGATATGAAGAGAGCTCGCGTAAAACACACTTATGCACGAATATGAATTATTCAGCATGAAAAAGGACGAATCCATCAGCGATCTGCAAACCAGATTCACACACATTGTGAATAATCTTCACGCATTGGGAAAGCAAGTGGACAACGAACAGCAGATTGGAAAAATCATGAGGTGTCTAACCAGAGAGTGGCAGCCAAAAATAACAGCCATAGCAGAATTTAAAGATCTAGCAAAGATGACGACTGCAACTTTGTTTGGAAAACTAAGGGAACATGAAATGGAATTACATCGACTAGACGAATCAGAAATGGAAAGCCGCAAAAACAAAGGACTATCCCTGAAGGTTCAAGCCCAACAATCGAAAACTGAATCAGATAGCTGCTCAGATCAATCCAGTAGTGAATCTGAAGAGCCGGAAATCGGGTTGCTTGTCAAGAAATTTAAGAAGTTTCTGAAGAAAAAGGACAACAAATTCAGAAAACCATCTAGCTCTAAGACTACTGACAACAAGACCATTACATGCTATGAATGTGGTAAAACTGGTCACATAAAGTCAGAATGCTACAAATTGCAAAACAAGAATAGAGCTACAAAATCAAAAGGCAAGGAACCAGTCATCAAAACCAGAAAAGCTTATATTGCATGGAATGATAATGATGAATCCTCAGCCTCTTCTGATGAAGAAGAAGTCAACTTGTGTCTCATGGCAGATACAGATTCAGAATCAGAAAATGAGGTTAGTTCACAATCTAATCCAACATATGATGAGCTTCAAGAAGCTTTCAATGAACTGCATGATGATTATGTGAATTCCATAAAACAGTTGTTAAGCACAAAGAAAATGCTTGAACAAATGAATGTTGAACATAAAGAAATTGAAAATTTAAGTGAACAACTGAAAAAGGATTCACAGGAAAAATCTACAAAGTGCATTGAACTTGAAAATACTGTTGCATCATTAAAATCTGATTTATTAAATTTTGCAAATAGTAAAGATAAGCTGAATGTCATACTTAGCAATCAAAGACATGTTCATGAAAAATCTGGTTTAGGATATACACCAAATATGCATGTTAAAAGAAATAAAAACAGATCTGGTATTGGTTATATGCAAACCAGAAATGTCAAACATGGTCAAAAGTCTACTATTGCTAAGAGTATGTATGACATCTTTACTAAACCAAATAAACATTCATCCTTTGATGGCAAATGTCATTTCTGTTGCAGAAAGGGACATTTTGTGTCAAATTGCAAATTTAAAAAATTAGCCAATCAAGGATGGAAGCTAGTTTGGATAGAAAAAAAATTTGTGTTTGACACTAACCAACGAGGACCCAATTTAATTGGGGACCTAAAACAAAATTCTGATTTTGTATTGCAGGTGTGCTTGACATCCACGAAACACTCATGGTATCTAGATAGCGGATGCTCAAAGCACATGACTGTGACAAATCCAAATTCCTGAACTTAACATTAAAGGAAGGAGGCTTTGTCAATATGGTGATAACAACAGAGGAAAAATCATTGGAATGGTGATGTAGGCGATGAATCAACTGCAGTAATCAAAAATGTGCTATATGTTGAAGGATTAAAGCAACTTACTAAGTATAAGTCAGCTATGTGACAAAGGTTTTCAAGTAAGTTTTTCATCACAATCTTGCATTATTGAGCATAAAGATGACAAACACATAAAGCTATTGGGGACAGAATTAACAACATTTACATGTTGGATTTCAATTCTGAACCAAGTGCAGTATGCTGCTTGTTATCCAACTCAGATGAAACATGGCTTTGGCATAAAAGAATTGCTCATATACACATAAATCATTTGAATAAACTTGTCAGCAAACAGTTAGTCTTAGGTCTACCAAATAGGAAGTTCTCTAAAGATAGACTGTGTGATGCATGTGAGAAAAGTAAACTGGTTAAGACTCCATTTCCCTCTATAGACTTGGTTAGAACAAATAGAGTTTTACAACTAGTTCACATGGACCTTTTTGGACCTGCCCAAGTTAAGAGTTTAGGTGGAAACCTGTATGGATATGTGCTGGTTGACGATTATTCTAGATTCACATGGACTTACTTTTTAGCTCATAAAAGTGATACATTCTCTGTTTTCAAAAGTTTGCTGCTTTAGTACAAAATGAGAATGATCTGAAAATTGTTTCAATAAAAAGTGATCATGGAGGTGAATTCCAAAATGATCTTTTTCAAAATTATTGTGAATCAAATGGAATCAACCACATATATTCTGCCCCTAGGACACCACAGCAGAATGGGGTAGTGGAGAGGAAAAATAGATCCCTAGAAGAGTTAGCTAGGACCATGCTTAAGGACTCCAACCTACCTAAGTATTTTTGGGCAGATGCAATTAGTACAGCCACCCATGTAGTGAATAGAGTTCTCATTAGGCCCCTGCTTAGGAAAAACACCCTATGAGCTTTACAAGGGTAAAAACCAAACCTGTCCTACTTTAGAATCTTTGGTTGTAAGTGCTTTGTTTTGAACAATGGCAAAGAACACCTAGGAAAGTTTGACCCTAAGGCAGATGAAGGTATCTTTTTAGGATATTCCCAAACTAGTAAGGCCTATAGAATCTACAACAAAAGAACAAAAACCATAGAAGAGTCAGTTCATGTAAAGTTTGATGAATCTTTTTACAGAAAACTTGAACAAAACTCCTTCTAAGGTTATTGACATTTTGGATGATGTTGTAGAATCTGAACCACTAGAACAACCTATAGCTGACCCTCCAACTAGTGCAGACCCTGTAGAACCTATAGAAACCTGTGAGTTGCCTAAGGAATGGAAGTTCAACAGAAACCACCCTTTAGACAACATTATAGGCGATATCTCTAAAGGTGTTGCAACTAGGAGAAGCCTTAGTCAGTTTTGTAACTTTACAGCCTTTGTATCTCAGATTGAACCTAAAAACATTAAGGAAGCCCTGCTAGATAGTGAGTGGATACTTGCTATGCAAGAGGAGTTAAACCAGTTTGAGAGAAACAAGGTGTGGAGCTTAGTACCTAGGCCAGAGGGTAAGCATGTCATAGGAACTAGGTGGGTGTTCAGAAATAAGTTAGATGAGAATGGTGTGATAACTAGGAATAAAGCCAGATTAGTTGCAAAGGGTTATAGTCAAGAGGAGGGAATAGATTTTGATGAAACCTATGCCCCAGTAGCTAGACTAGAAGCCATAAGAATTTTATTGGCTTATGCATGTATCATGGACTTCAATTTATACCAAATGGATGTAAAAGAGTGCCTTTCTCAATGGAGACCTCCAAGAGGAAGTCTTTGTTAGTCAAACACCTGGTTTTGAAAATCCAGATTTTCCTAAACCATGTGTATAAACTCTCAAAGGCCCTCTATGGGTTTAAAACAAGCTCCAAGAGCTTGGTATGAGAAACTCAGCACTTTCCTCATTCAACAAAAATTTTTCAAGAGGAAATGTTGATAAGACACTCTTTACAAAAACTACTGAAAATGACATCTTGCTGGTCCAAATTTATGTTGATGACATAATATTTGGATCAACAAATGATAAACTTTGCAAAGAATTTGAAAATTTAATGACAGGTAAAATTTGAAATGTCAATGATGGGTGAACTGTCATATTTCTTGGATTTCAAATTAACCAAAGCAAGCAAGGCATTTTCATTAGTCAATCCAAATATTGTTCTGATTTGATAAAGAAATTTAACTTTCATAAACTTAAGTCCATTGATACACCCATGAGTCAAGGAAATTTCTTAGACCGAGATGAGAAGGGTAAGCCTGTAGATGTCACTAGATTTCGTGGTATGATTGGATCTCTGCTCTACCTTATAGCAAGCCGACCAGATATTATGTTCAGTGTTTGTATGTGTGCAAGGTATCAATCGAATCCAAAGGAATCTCACTTCAGTGCAGTAAAGAGAATTTTCAGATACTTGGTAGGTACTAAAAGTCTTGGTTTGTGGTATCCAAAAGGATCAACATGTACATTGATTGGTTATTCAGACTCAGACTTTGCTGGTTGTAAACTTGACAGGAAGAGTACTTCAGGAACTTGTCATCTGCTTGGTAATTCTCTAGTGTCTTGGTTCAGTAAGAAGCAAACAAGTATTGCATTGTCTACTGCAGAAGCTGAATACATAGCAGCTGGGAGCTGTTGTGCTCAAACTCTGTGGATGAAACAGCATTTAATGGACTTCGGTGTTGATTTGGGAACAGTGCTGATCATGTGTGATAACACAAGTGCTATCAGCATAACCAAGAACCCAGTAATGCATTCAAGGACAAAACACATTGAGGTAAGGCATCACTTCATAAGAGACCACTTTCAGAATGGAGTTATCAAACTTGAGTATGTGAATACTACAGAACAGTTAGCTGATATCTTCACAAAAGCATTGCCAAAGAAAGTTTTTTGAATATAAGGATGAAACAGGGATCATTGATCCTAGTGAAGTATGAGTTTTGATGATTCTGGTATGTTTCAGTAATGTTTTCCAGTTAAATCGATTTGGAAATCGATTACCAGCATGGTAAATGCTTTATAAAATCGATTTGGGAATCGATTACTTTAGCCCAGGATTCAAAGCTCAGAATTTTTTTTTTAAACCTTCACGAGCATCGATTTGGAAATCGATTAGTTAAGTGTTCAACCTTAAGACAATCGATTTGGGAATCGATTAAGTAAAACTGGAACTCGATTTGAAAATCGATTTGAAATATGACCGTTACTCTAATGTTACTAGCCGTTGGAACTTCATCATTACTGAATCGATTGAGGATTCCCAGCAACGGTAACCTAATCGATTGGGAAATCGATTTACAAGGTCAAGAGTATAAATAGGAACAGTTCTAAATCGATTTATGCATTCTGTTTTCCATATTTTCTCTGCTTTTCTCTTATCTGCTTCATTCTTCTGTCTCTGCATCTGTTTGAATCTGCATTCTACACTCTACCTACTTCGAATCTACATCAAATTGTTGATATGGCACGTGTAAAACAGACTCAAGCCCGTACTCCATCTCCATCATCTTCTTCCACCAGTGAAACACCTTCACCACCTCCAACTTTGACAAAGAGAGTACCCATCCCAACTCACAAAATACTTGCCAAAGATAAAGGCAAAGCCCTCGCACCAATCCAAGAAAAGACAAAGAAACGGAAGGAACCCCCTACTGAAAAGCTCATGGCTGATGCCATGAAAGAAATAACTCAGAAAAGGAAGAAGAAGCCTAATTCTTCTCCACCTCCCAAGAAGGTCTCTGCACCAAAGGAAAAGGAGGTACAACCATCTTTGTCTACAGACTTTGCAAAAAGGAAAATTCATGAGGCAAGAACCATGGATTTTGCATATTTTGATGTTGTGGAATTCACGTTTCAGAGACCACCTCAGGTTTCATGGATTGGAGAGTTTTCTGTCTTCTACACTTGATAGCTATCCTAGGCTGATCAGGGAGTTTATTCTACATTCAAGATGATGAAGAAGGTTTTTACTGCTTCAGTTAAGGGAAAAAGGATTGCAATGTCCTTTGATGATTCTCAACTTTGTCTGGATTGCCTTTCTACGGCTAAATCTATTGATGGCAGCTCGAAAGCTGACACTGCTGATGAAGGTTGGGAAGAAACACTTGATAGGCATACCGCAGTTAAAGACCTGATGGTCGATGGGTTCGTTGAATCGATTTCACTGCCCATTGGTCAAATGAAGGTTCCACAGAGGATGTTGATGTAATGCTCTGACGCGTATGCTGGTTCCAAGATCGGGAAACCATGCAGTATCCAGAAGTTGGACATCATACTGTTAATGGGGCTTATCCAAAGAGTTAAGGATGAGCTGGTGTTGGATTGTGCTAAAGGCACATGTTGGAAGCATCTCAAAGCAAGCTGATGCTGCCTTATCCACAATTGATCACAAAATTCTCAAACACTATTCAAGGTCTCATTTGGAAATGAGGAATCTGCTAAACGACCCTGGTGTTTGGTGAATCAATTGTGAATCAAATGCAATTGAAACGGTTACATGGAAAATGGATAAGACCTCAAGCTGCTGTTGAACCAGCCCAGACTCAGCCACAGTCTCAACCTCAACCAGTCACTGCATCTGCTACTCCTGATTTTGTGAACAGAATAATGGAATTCATTGAAGCTCAGATGGCACACAATGCCAAAGTGTTGGAATCTCAGTCCAGATTGGAAGCAAGTCTAAGGACTCTCAAGCCTCCTTGAACTCGGTTGTTCAGGATGTGGAAGCGATTCAAGCACACCTCGGCATCAAACTGTCATTTGAAGACATCGCGGATATTGGTCGTCAAGCTGCAGATAACCTAACCCAAATCCCCTAGATAACCCTGAGACTCACGGTGAGGAGACACTGCTGAGGTTAATACAGCGGTCTCAACCTCTCCCATAGATGATAGTGAGGACCAGCCTAGACTAGGTGATTAGGAACCCTTAGGTTCATACTGTTTTTGCTCTGACTTGTTATAATTTCTGTGATGTATGATGAATTTTTTTAAATGTTAAATCATTTGGCTTAATCATCTAAAGTTGCTCATTAATTGCATTGATTGATTTTGACCTGATACATATAAACTTCATTGTTTTCTGATGCACTATGTTATATGTTTCAAACCCAATGCATATGTTCTTTAACATAGGGGGAGAAATTATTTTTCAACCTTTTTGACTTAACTGACAAGGGGAGAAAAATTATAACTTGATAGTTGCATCTATCGCATTGTTTTTACAATCTGATGTTTTTTGCATGTGGTTTTTACTCTGATACATAATAATATTAATAATGTAGTTTGTAATACACTTATACTTGTTGTTTTGAAATGCTCAAGTTACATTTGTATGACTTGTCAATTATGCCAAAAAGGGGGAATTGTTGGATTTTAAATCCTTTGATTCCTAATTTTGACATAATTAACAAATCAACAATGTTCACACTATATGATAAATCTAATATTGAATTGAGCAAGATTTCAGGAACAAAATCAAATCCTACACACTTGGAACAGGTTGCTGGAACCAAGAAATCAACAAAAGTTGATTTTTGACTGAAGCAAATCGATTGGGAAATCGATTTATAACAAGGGTGTAAGGAAACACAACTGTTGTGTTGTTATAAATCGATTGGGCATCGACTGACATTAATTAGAATGAAAATTGCACAAGTCAGTACACCCAGTTTTGAGGTAATCGATTGGCAAATCGATTATACATTTCACAAGTAAACCTGATTGAAATAAATCGAGTTTGGGAAATCGATTGGCAAGTCACAGTGATACCCCAGTTTTAAGGGTAATCGATTGGCAAATCGATTGCTTAAATATCACTTGCAAAATAACTTTCCTGTGACATACAAATCGATTGGACAATCTAGTTGTAAAATTTCAATCAAGTTAAATTTGGTTGCAATCAGATTGGGAAATCGATTAAACTAAAATCCAGGTAAGAACGTTTTCAGACAAATGCATACAATGCGATTGGCAAGTCGATTAACATCAAAAATAGCTGAGTCACTGACTTACACAATCGATTGGCAAATCGATTGAAAGATCTTTTGAAACCCAGTGAACTCTGAGCTTGTGACAATCGATTTTAAAGTATTTGTTAATCGATTATGAAAGACTTAATAAATCGATTACGAAATCGATTGATATGTTTTCAGTTTGAACATAACATCTGCAATCGATTAACGAAATCGATGCATATCAGTCTTAACATATCACTGAAAAATGTTGTTAAAGAATAACAAGAACACGATAATCGATTGGCAAATCATTAGACTGGTTTTATCACTTTAAGAAATCGATTGGTAAATCGATTGATTATATGTTTTTCAGAAACTATATAAACCTGTCTTCTCAATCATTCTTTCAATAACAATCTGAAATACACTTTGAATATTCTTGATATACAAAAGAACTCTCAATAACATTTGAAATACACTGAGATTACTTTTCAATCATAAAAAAGAGATTATCAACAATCAATGAGATAGCTGGAAAAGTGATCTTGAAAGATAAGGGTTCTCATGAACAATATTTGAATATCCAGAATTGAAAGAATTCACTTTGACAGATTGAAGACTACTTTTTGTTCTTCCTTTATCTGTTTTGTAAAATTCTTTGAAACAACGAAGCGAGAAAAGCTAGCTAGAAAACTGGTGGCTACTTTTCTTGGGTGAAGAGTGGTTCAACAAGAAAGAGTCCGTACTTTGATTATGTGTTAGATTGCTGAGTATCTACAAGGATCAGAGGGTGATCAATAGGAAAGAGATCATTAAGATAGATAGGTTTCGGGGAGGAAACTGGACAATCTGTAATTGATTCTTTCTATTGGAGAAGAAAATCTGAAATCCGTTTGGATTTGCAGGACTGGATGTAGGTTGTCAAGTGGACAACGGAACCAGTATAAATCCTTGGTGCAATCTTCTCT
>PGWS01038048.1:0-34984 GCA_002896235.1 Cicer reticulatum
ACAAACAACTAACCATTAATCTCACTATTTCAAAAACAAATTGTGACACATTTAAAAGGAGATTATACTCAAATTGAAGATAATTTAAAACATATTTGTTTGAAGTTGCGATACATGTTTTGGATTGTATCAAGGGAGAGAAGAAGTTGAAGTGTTTCTATTTCATTTTAAAAATATTAAGCTCTCACCTTAAAAGATGAACATGCATGAAAGGAAAATTCAAATGAAAATGATTAACTCTCACCTTTCTTCTATCTTGATACACTTTCTTCTCAACTAGCACAATTGGAGGCCAACCAACACTCCATCTTAAAATCATAATACAAGAAACATAAGCAATAAACATTGGTAATTACGTGAAATGGAGTAGCACCCCTTGGCTCAAATAAATAGGAGAAAGATGGAGCAAAATGATAAATAAATAAAATAAATTAAATTAATTAATCAACTAGCAAATTAATTTTTTCATTGGTATTAACCGTAAATAATACAAGACCTGATAAATAAATTAAATTATTAATTAATTAAATTATTTTTTTTTTACCGTAAATAAGCACATGGCAATGGAGGTGAAAATGGTGGCTAGTTCATATCTATACAGAACAACTATACTTGCAAACAAAATTTAATTACCTGTTTTAATAATTAATTTAATTAGTGTAAAATAGTTTGCAGACACTTATAGAATTAAGCAGTACTAATTGAATGTCATCACAAATATAAAATAGCCAATTTTTAAAAGAAAGAGACAATTGATACTAAAAAGAATAGAGAAAACAAACAACTAACCATTAATCTCACTATTTCAAACAACAAATTGTGACACATTTAAAAGGAGATTTATACTCAAATTGAAGATAATTTAAAACAATATATTTGCTTGAAGTGGTGATACATGTTTTGGATTGTATCAAGGGAGAGAAGAAGTTGAAGTGTTTCTGTTCATTTTAAAAATATTAAGCTCTCACCTTAAAAAGATGAACATGCATGAAAGGAAAATTCAAATGAAAATGATTAAACTCTCACCTTTTTCTATCTTTATACACTTTCTTCTCAACTAGCACAATTGCCACAAACACTCCATTAAAATCATAATATAAGAAACATAAACAATAAACATTGGTATTACGTGAAATGGAGTAGCACCCCTTGGCTCAAATAAATAGGAGAAAGATGGAGCAAAATGATAAATTAATTAATTAAAATTATTTTTTTACCACCTTTGCCATCACAACTCAGACCACCTTCAGTGCAAACCTTTCCATCCCAATATCCCCACAAATGGGTGGCCAATTTAGGTTTTCATTATGCTGGTGCTTCTCATAATCTTCGCCACAATCCATGTTTCATGTAAGCCAAATATTTCAGTTATCATTTTGTGATCTAACGACTTGTTGAACTGTAACAGTATTTTATTGATGAAATTTTCAGCCAGGTACAAAACCTCCTTCTAGTGTTGGATCTACGTTCCCACTTGGGCAGACACCACTACCAAGTCAACAATCATCTCAGCCACCTTATCAGGTATGTTGAACTACAACTGATGGTTAAGATTTGAAAACTGTGTTGATGCCATGGGTGAGTGGTACTCTACTTCCTGCTCCGCTACCATATTTGTACTGATGATTGCTATGGCTAAAAGTTGAAACCAATTCTACACAATTTATTCCCGGACAAATTTATCATTGCTGACAATTTATCTTTCACAATTGAATTAGTTAGTTTTGTTCAATTAGCTAGCATGCTGGCATTTGACCTAAAGATTAAGTAACATAACTTGATAAGCAGCAATGGTCACGATGATATGTAAAAATTTTGATATGTACCAAAAATTTTGATATGTCTATACATCTATTATCTATTATATATTTTTTAAAACATACCATCCAATGTCACCTCACTCCCGAATGCCACTTCATTCTATTTCATCCACCTACACAAATATTTTCCACATCAGCCAAAAGCTAATGTGGACCTCTCCTCCTTTCTCTCTCTCAATCATACTCTCTCAATGCTAAATCTTCTTCAATCCTCCTCTCAATAATAATATTATTTATAATAAATTATTAATTATAAAATTTTTATAATTATTTATATAAATTTATAATTTATAAATTATTTTAACAATTTGATATAATTAATAATTTATATTATTATCAAATTATTTTATAAGTTATTTTATAATAATTTATAAATTATTTTATAAATATTATTAGTCATTTACCAATGATAAATAATTTATAATAGAATTATAATATTATAAAATTATTTTAAATTATTTATAATAAATTTATAATTTATAAATTATTTTAAATTTGATAATAACTTATAATTTGTATTATTATCAAATTAATTTTATAAGTTATTTTATAATAAATTTATATAATTATTTTATAATATTATTAGTCATTTACAAATGGTAATAATTTATATTATTAGTCATTAAATTCAATCGAGAAAAACCACCTAATCACTCATAAATATCGACATAAATATCCTCAATGGACAATTTATATTATTCCACTTATGGTGAGTAATGATTTTATAACGTTAAAAATTCAATTACTCATTTAATTTCAATTCATTTTATAATTTCTTTTAATTTATGTCAATCCACTTTTTAGTAACATTTATACAATAAACAATAGTAATATTCTATTGACAAAATAACACAAATTTATAAAAATAATTATAAAATAGTATAATGAAAAATTATTAAAAAAGCTACTTCCAATATTAAAATACAAAAATTTTATTTAAATTATAATATAAGAATATATTAAAAAAAATATAATCAACAAAAGTTTCTATATATATGTGTTTTGAAAATATATGTTAACACTTAATTTTTATTAATTAAATTATTATTTATAATTGAATATTATTTTATTTTAATTTTGATTTAATTTGAATGTTAAAAAATAGATAAATTAAGTAATGCATAAAAATAAAATTATTTTTTAATAAAATTGTATTTTTGGTAACATATCAACATAACTATAAATTCAATTGCACAAACAATTAGTTAAAACTTTTAAATACCTAAATTGATTTTAAGTATATGTAAAATATTAATTAAAAATTAATTTCAAACTCTTGATTAATATATTCAATTAATTTTTTTTTAACAACAACTTCTCATGCTCGCAATTAAAAAATCTATTATCTATTAATATATATTTAAAACAGACTCCGAATGTCAACTCTTTTATTTCATCCACCTACACATATATTTCTCACATCAGCCAAAAAACTGATGTGGATCTCTCCTCCTTTCTCTCCTCTCAATCATGTTCTCAATGTCTAATCTCATGTCAATCCTCCTCTCAGTTATAATATTATTTTATAATAATTCTATTAATTATATAAAATTATTTTTACAATTATTTATAATAAAATTTTATAATTTATAAATTATTTTACAATTTGATAATAATTTATAATTTATATTAATTCAAATTGTTTTTATAAGTTAATTTTAATAATAAATTATAAATTATTTTATAATATTATTAGTCATTTACCAAGGGTAAAATTTATAATAAATTTAATAAATTTATAACTATTTTACAATTATTTATAATAATTTATAATTATAATTATTTTACATTTATAATAATTTAAATTTAATATTATTTATATCCAAATTATATTTAGTTATTTTATAATAAATTATAAATTATTTTTATAATATTATTAGTCATTTACCAATGGTAATAATTATATATTAGTCATTAAATTCAATAGAGAAAACCACTAATCACTCATAAATATTCGGACATAAAATATCCTCCTTTCATGGACAATTATATTATTCCATTATGGTGAGTAATGATTTTGTACGTTAAAAATTCAATTACTCATTCATTTCAATCAATTTATAATTTTCTTTTAATATATGTCAATCATTTTTAGTACATTTTATACATATAAAATATATATTCTATTTGACAAAAAATACACAAATTTAATAAAAAACTATTATATATATTTAAACAGAGCCCCGTGAATGCCACCTCACATCCGATGACACCTTCACCCCGAATGCCACCTCACCCCGAAGACACTCACCGCCGAATGCCACCTCATTCTATTTAATCCACCTACACAAATATTTTCCACATCAGCCAAAAAGATGATGTGTACATCACATCTTTTCTCTCCTCTCAATCATGCTCTCAATGCTTAATCTCCTTCAATCCTCCTCTCATAATAATATTATTTTATAATAAAATTATTAATTATAAAATGTATTTTACTATTTATTTATAATAATTTATAATTATATAAATTATTTTACAATTTGAATAATAATTTGGTAATTATATTATTATCAATTATTTTATAAGTTTTTTATAATAAATTATAAACTTTTATAATATTATTAGTCATTTACCAATAGTAATACATTAATATTATTAGTCATTAAATTCCAATAAAAAAAACTTCACCTAATCACTCTAAATATCAATATAATATTTTTTATTTAATCTTCTTTTTATGAAACAATTATATTATTTCACTTATGGTGAGTAATGATTTTATACGTTAAAAATTAAATTACTCATTAATGTCAATCCATGTTTTTAGTAACATTTTATAAAATAAAAATATATATTCTATTTGAAAGAATATATATAAATTTATTAAAAATATTCATAAAATACGTATCTGAAAATTATTAAAAAAGTTACTTCCAATTATTAAAATCTATCATCTATTATGATATATTTAAAATAGACTCCGATGCCACAACAACTTATTTTTTTTTTACAAAACTTTTGATGAAATATATTCAATATTTTTTTTTTACAACAACTTTCTCATGCTCGCAATTAAAAATATCATAATAATAAAATAAATAAATTTAGACTACGCTACAATATAATTCAACATTAACATTTTTTAAAATGAAAAATATTAAACTAGTAAATCATATTTATAAATTTTACATCTTATTTATTGGGTTTGTATTTTATATTTTATTTCGTCAAATAAATACAAAATACCATTTATGTTGAAAAATAAATTAACAATCAAAGTACAATGAGTCAAACAATTATCCCTATATAATAAGTTATCATACGAATTTTACAAAATATTTTAAAAAATTAAATTAGATGATTGTGATAAACATGATTTTTCCTCATTTTAATTTTCCTAATCATATTCAATTATTACAAATCAATAAAGTATATTATAAGATAACCATATTTATAATACATAAATATTATTTATAAAACTTATAAAATTAATTAATTAATATCCGCGCAGCGCGCGAGCCATAATCTAGTTAACTATAAAGGTTCAAAACTTCCTCAAATAAACATTTGCCGCAATTTCATTTCCCTCTCTTATTTATTTCACTTTCTCTTTTACTCTCCCCACCCTCCTAAAATTCCAATTCATGAGAGAGTTGTATATTACAGTAATACAAACAAAAATTGTCAAAAAAAGAGTATATACAAAATTTGATGCAAAAGTTTGCCCTTTCTTCACATCTTCGGCCACTGAAA
Source organism: Cicer reticulatum (assembly GCA_002896235.1). NCBI lineage: Eukaryota > Viridiplantae > Streptophyta > Magnoliopsida > Fabales > Fabaceae > Cicer > Cicer reticulatum. The sequence continues at coordinate 5,517 of PGWS01038048.1, forward strand.
ATGGTAACCTCAACACAGTTATGGGCCAAGTCTTATGATGTTGAAAGACTGTTTTAGGTCTAACACACTTTCTGGGCCTAGTTATCCTTTAAAGCCCACCATTGAACAGCTTACCATTTTCCTTTTCCAACTCAATAGAAATGCTTCGACCAACCAACATGAGTTGAATCTAACGTAATGAGTGAGACTCCTACAATGTGGTGAATTTGAGTTGAATTCTTATTTAGAGACATATTTCATATTTAATATCTGATGTGCCTCAATACGTTTCCACTAAAAAATAATTTAATTACTCTAAAAAATTTATCAACTAAAAAATATGTAATTAAATTTATGAATTTGTTAATAATTTGTAGTTAAGCTTTAGAGCTAAAACAATTTTAAATTAGGCCTATGAAATTTTAAATATTTATAACTAACCCTTTAAATTTGTAAACAATTTTAAAACTTGTTGGTTTAGATATACAATAAGAGTGTTAGTAGTTAGTATTACATCGGAGACTTTATAGAGAGTTAGTGGCGTAAGAAATTGGGATCTATTCATGGCATGTATATAGGTGATTACGTGAAGGCGTCATTATTTTTGGCGAGCAAGGCTTTCATCTCATCTTCTAGTCGATCATTAGCTTTATGCCGATTTTCGTTTCTTGGTTGGTTGCCCTTCGAATTTGGACCTCTTTCATTTCCCAGTCGATTAGGGTATTTCCTCTTCCCTTTTCATTCACTAAAGTCTTGGAGGTCAAGGTCGAGGAAATGCCAATCTTGGCCTAATATCTTTTTCTACTGGTAGACTCTCTTCATCTTCAAACTATTTATAAGTGTAACACTTTCGACCAAGGGTATGGTTGCCCTTGGTAATGCTTACCTTGTCCCATTGAATGGGTACTTGATTAAAAGATGTGGGTATGACACAACAACTCCTATGGAATTTAAACACAAGTCATATGGTTTTTCATTTGTAGGAAGAATGAGCGTTGATGACCATATAAGTAAGCCTTAGAGTCTTAATGTTTTTTCCTTCACCGATCTTCATTCATAAAATCAAAGTGTCATCGACTTTGACATGTTCTCTAGAAAAACGAATTAGAGTTCTCGGGTAATCTTTCAGATGATCCCTCTTTACTCTCATTTCTTGAAGCATTATTAATACATGACATTGGTCAAATCACCTTTGTTGACCCAAAATCATTTTATGTTAAACCCTGAAGTGGTGACAACTATTGCTACTAGTTCTTCCTCACGGGGTTGGACACCTTGGAAATATTCACCAGTGAATAAAATATTTGGTCGATCGTCCTGCATGAGGTTTGTTTAGGGCGTCGCATATAGAGTAAATTAAGCGAAGGTATCTTTTCCATGCATTGCATGAGGGTTCAACCTATAGAAAATTCATTTGCAATACATTGGACGTTGTTAGTGGCTATCTCATGTTCGTCTTAAGATGACTGTTTGTCTGTCTCTTCCTTGCGATACAATTTTAGTTGAGAACTGCGCCACAAAGTGACTCGTCAAGTCTTCAAAACTATTGACTGACTGGCTAGGGAGTTTGGTGAGTCATTTGGGAGCTACTTGTTTTAGGGTTATGAGAGAACATTTTGTAGCTTATTGTGTTGTTGTCGTCGTTGATGAACATTTGGATTTAAGACTCTACCACATGATTGTTGGGGACACTAGATCCATCAAACGACTCAATCACTAGCTCTCGAAATCGTTGTGGGACGACCACCCTTTGTATTGCCTTTGAGAATGGTTAGAACCACAAAGGTTCTTGTGTGTATCATTGTCTTATTGCCATCTTTTGGTAAGGCATAGGGAAAACATTTTACCAAGACCCCACTATGGTCACCAATTTCTAGTATGTGAGTATATATATATATATAGTAAATGAATGGTTCAATTGTTATTACTCGATGACGACATATTACAACAAAATTTTCTCAAGTAATTTAAAGTGAATCATTTTCTATAGTTTATTCTTCTCTTTATATTATTCTTCAAATTAACTATATTTGTTTGGAGGTGTTAGGACAAATCCCAAAGAATAAATATACAAGTTTTTAGATAGTACATTCTTCAACTGTTATATTGAGTCATATGTGTTCGACTCAAAGAGATATGGTATTTAGATTATACTGATAGACTTCTCTCGATCGAATGTGCTCTTATGAATTTGGAATGTCTCCTTTCTCTCTCTATATTTGTCTTACTTTTACTCTCTCTTAATTGTTTTTATTTTTATTTTTTTATTTTTCAATAAAAAGAGAATAAGATTTAAAGAAAGATAGAGAAAATGGGATAGAAACGGAGTAGAGTTGAAGTACAAAATCCAAATCCATCCTCTTATATAAATTTTGGTCTCACTTTGCCTTCTGGTATCTTCCTTTAGTGATGTATAGCTTTTTTATTTTGAGAGAATATAGCAACCTTAATCTAAAATCTCATTTTTTAATGATTGAAACCGCGTTTACACTTTAACACAACAAGCTACTATTTGCACACATGAGACAACCGACCGACGCATTCGGTTAAAACCATGATGGATGTCTAAGCTTTCACTACCTATCTACCTCAAAGAAATAACACTCTCTGGACCCCACAAATTTGGGACCACCCTCCAACACCCACCCATCTGCAACTAACTCATTATAATGCCATATAATCCTACCCTCTTAATTATTTAATTAAATTATCTGAAGGTTGGTCTTTGTTTCATTACTACTTCTCATGTGCTACAAAATTATAGGATCTGGCGTTATTGCCACGTGTACGGTCGGCATGTGGTAGTGTATGACCATTATTGCACATAACCAAACTCATATAACAGACATTAAAAAAGTAAGAGCAGTGTTATTTGGTAACACAAATTTGTAACAAGAAACGAATAATGTAATTAATAATTTTAATTGATAATTATGTACCAATGAATGAGTAGTTATAATTTATAAATATTATTCTTCACTTCTTACAAATAATCATAACTATCCGTATTTCCCAAAAATAATACTTGATTATGTCCTACTCTAATGTAATCATGGTAAGTATTTTTTAACACAAAATTGGCATTTAATCAATTACTATTAATAGGGATTCATGAACTTGCATTGAGTCAATAAGGATGGGCGTGTAAATCAAAAACACCACATGCCGTGTGCTGAGAGAGCTGATTTAAATTGCAAAGTCATCAATATTATTAACAACATAGTCGACATACACCCTTTCAGTTCCAGCAAACTTCACTCTCCAAATTCAACCTTAGTCCCTTTGTGTTGTTTTTCTGCATTCTCTATCATTTTTATTTGATCCTCAGATCTGATCTCTGATCCACAAACTATGGCTGAAAAGGTAAAGTGGATTTCAATTCCCACCAAAATTACCATTCTTATCTAATTTCCAAAAACAAACACATAATTATTATAAGATTGTTTTTTTTAAATTTTTTTGTTACAAAAATAAAATTATTATCTTTATTTCATTTTTAGTGCTTTTCTGCTTCAAATTTGTGTATCATAACCATATGATGTCATTCTTTTATTAAAAAATTATAAATTTATTTCACCATGGTCCTATAAATTCTAATTGGTGGTTTTCATTCAGGTGACTTTTATGAAGTTAAAGGTTGATCTTGAGTGTGATGAATGCTACAAGAAGGTTAAGAAACTTCTAAGCAAGTACCCTCGTAAGTTCATCACCACAACTTTTTTTATTATTTAACACATAAAACACATGTTATTAAAATAAAATAATATACATATAAGTTATTTATTTATTTAGTACTTTATTAGAATTTGTGACACTAAAAATTGATAAATTGCATGCATTTTGATTTACAAAAATAAAAAACTATAAAGGGCATCAATTTTGAGTTTTTATTTTTTTGGGTGTTGAAATATTTTTGAACAATAGAAATTCGAGACCAGAAGTACGATGAGAAAGCAAACATTGTGGCAATCATGGTGGTATGTTGTAGCCCTGAGAAGATTAGGGACAAGCTTTGTTGCAAAGGTGGAAGTTCTATCAAGAGCATTGAAATAGTGGAACCACCAAAGCCCAAAGCAGCTGAGCCCGAGAAGAAAAAGGAGGCCGATAAGCCCAAGCCCGCTGAACCCGAGAAAAAGAAGGAGGCAGAGAAGAAAAAAGAAGGGGGCGAGAAACCCAAGCCTGCTAAAGAGCCCGAGAAGCCCAAATCAGCTGAGTCGGAAAAGAAGAAAGAGGCAGATAAGTCTAAGGATGCAGAGAAGCCCAAGCCCAAGCCCAAGTCCGACAGTAATAAGCCCATAGAAAAGCTCGTATCCAATCCGGTCCCAATGATCCCACAAATGCCACCACCGGTGGCGGTTCCAGTTGGGATGTGTTTTGCTCCACCATGCTACGAAGGTAGGCCTGTTGTGCCATACCCTAATCAGTATGGTGGGCCAGTGCTATGTTACGACGGTGATTATAGCTATGGTGGAGGTGGGCCAGTGATATGTTTCGACGGTGATTATAGCTATCGTGGAGGTGGGCCTTGTTATGCACACCGTTGTGATCAATATCTCAGCGAAGAAAATGCAGCCGGATGCGCAATTATGTGATTCTTCACATTAGAAGTAACGATTTCTTTTTGAAGTTGTTAAAATTGATTTTAAAAATGTAAAATTGATTTAGATATATTTGATTATTATCATATATGTAAAATTAATTTTGCCTCACTAAATCATTCTAACTTTAAACTATAATTTTAAATTTTAGTACACAAAATTAATTTTTAGTTTAAAATTTATCATTTAAATTATTTTTATTAAACAGTTTTTTTGGTTATTATTTGTGAGGACTTAAGGCATCACAAATTTGTTAAGAAAGAGTCACTCACAACACTATCGCCACAAAAGGAAAAAGTGTTTTGAAAAAAATACAATTAGTGTCATTTAGGCCGCTACAAATTGCATTGTCAAACAAAAAAAAAATCTCATTTGTAGTTGTTTTAACGCGACAAATGGCTAACATAATTAAAAAATAATGTTGTAGCTAAATATCACTAGAAGGGGGGGTTGAATAGGGATTTTGCAGTTAAAACTAATTTTTAAGTGTTTTAAAAACTATCCTCTCGCTGAGGATGGCTAGCTCGAGGATGGGATTTTTAAATCGTTGGATCTAAGCTGAGCAAAAAAGTAGGAGTAGAATATGAGGGACACACACACAATTTTATACTGGTTCACCCAAAGATGGCTACGTCCAGTCCTCACACCCTTGTGAGATTTCACTAATTTCAAAATAGATCAATCCTCAACCCGAGGATGATTACAACTGTGTATTATCAAGCTTCACCAAGCTTACAATCAATTTCCAAATATTTCCAAGCTTCACTCACTAGGAAATTACAAAGTAGAATGAGAGTGATTGATACTTAATACTTTCTCAAAAGATATACAAAGATATAATGTAGGATCAAAGAAAGTAATAAGGGAGGATGTGATTTGCTTCTTGAAAGCTTTAAGATGCTTGATCTTTTTATGCAAGTGTGTTGTGTATCTTCCAATGGAGAGCTTGTATGCATTTTATAGAGATCCAAGCCTTTGATGACCGTTGGAGCTCATTTTCAAAGGATCCAAGGTTTTCATCATAATTACAGAACTGCCACTCAGCTTGTTAGGCTTAGGCCGAACCCATCCTCTTGCAGCATAGCTTTGATCTTGACATGTCCTTGCCTTTTCTCTTTAATCAAAGTGCAAGGCTGTTTCTGAGCTGCATTTTTCGTAGTCTTTAAGGTCTAGGTTGGCTTCATCTTTTGAGGTGATGTTGACAAGAGAGAAAAAGCCACTTTATGACATAGGACTGTCATACTCAGTCCGAGGATCAGATCTGACAGCAACATGTGATCTTCCATTTTTGGCTTGTTTCAAGTTGCCTTTTGCTAACTTGACTTCCTTATGAATTAAAACGTGCAAGCCCATTAAATGTTCAGATTTTGACCTTTGCACATGCTTGATAGGTTGCTTTCACTTTTGCTAGCCTATCCTTTACATACTAGATCTAGCCATATTCACCTTTTTCTTTTGACCTTTTGACTCTTACTTTTGAATGCTTTGTTTATTCATGTTTGACATTGTTCTGCTTTTGAATAAACACATTTGTTCTGGTGAGAGATCAGATTGCCCAAATCTGGAGTTTTTCAAATTGCAGCAATTTCCATCCTCGCGCTTGCAGCAATTTCCATCCTCACGAGGGTTTTCCATCCTCAGGCCAAAATCACTTTTTCCTTCTTTTTGCCTTAATGATTAATAACCTATTATCTTAAATGAATACACTCAAGAGCACATGTTAGTCATTAACCACATCATAATCTCTTAAGTAATTTTGTTATCATTAAAATCATTTGAGAGATTTTGTCTCAACAATCTCCCCCTTTTTGATGATGACAAAATTCTTTAGATTATGATTTTAGATAAGACAAAGATAAAATGTTTATGCTCCCCCTCAATTATATGTGTAATAATTTTTTAAAAACTAAAAATCATTACTCCCCCTAAATGTATGCCAAAGTGTTGAAATAACATGATTCTAATCATACAAATGACATCATGATAATTAGATAATAATTTAAAGAGTTGTTCAACAAAGCATAAACATTGGTTCATAAGCAACACAGCAATACCACAACAGTTTTAACAACATGAACTTAATCACTAAACAGAAAACATAACATAAAAACATAATCATTATAATCATTCTCCCCCTGAATTTGGCAGCAGCAAAAAGAAATAATAACAGATTTAATCTGAGGAGGCTGGGTCATCTGATGAGGATGAAGGAGATGGAACATCAGAGGTTGGCTGGGCTGGTAGCTCAGGAGGAAGATCTCCAGGAGCAATAGTAGGAACCAAGTGTTTGGTAACCCATTCAAGAATGAGCCCAAACTGAACCAAAGAGTTCTGAAAATGAGTGAAGTGCTGAAGAATTTTCTTCTGGTCTTTCCTAATTAATTTTAGGAGTTTCATCTGCTTCGTGTTTTCCCCAATCCTTGTGCTAGGAACCGAGCCTTTAGGCTGGTCATTTACACTGGAACTCTTTATTCTGAGAGCTCCCAGCCTTGTCCTTTGACTGGTTATGAGTTGCGGCAGTGAAGAAGGAGTCAAGGGAACTGAACACACCTGTAACCTCAGGGAGAGGTTGATCAGTTTTGTCAAAGTTTGCAGCAGGAGGAATTTGTTGCAAAAATCTGGTGGAGGGATTACATCTTCATCCACTGGCACAGTGGGAGGAGAAGCCATAGGCACATCCGTAGGAGATGGAGGGTAAGATAGATTCAAATCAAAGTATAACTCCTCACCATCTTCCATATGTTGAGGAAAAGTTGATTTTGAGGCATCCTCAGGGATAGGATCGGCTTCACGAAGGGGAGTCAGTTTGTGGATTGGTGTAGACTGAGTTGTTGTGGGGACAGATGAGGCAGGAGAAGGAGTAGGATCAGGAGAGTTACGCAGTGGAGAGGTTGGTAGTGGTGATGGTGTATCCTCAGGTGGAGGATGAGGTGGTTCATCTTCAGAGTTTTGAGAAACAGAGGAAGGACGAGTTTTTCTTTTCTTTGAGGCAGGACGGTCATCATTTTGAATCTTCATCTGTTTAATGTTCTTCATAGAAAAAGTGTTGTTGAAGTAGATGGAATGTTCATCCTCAAGTGGGATTTTGAAAATTTTGAAATTTTTTGTTAAAATCATCCCATAGGGAGCAGATCGTCCCAATACAACAGCATTCATCATGAAGGTGATAATGACATGACCCAAATGAAAGAGGAGTACCAGTAATCACATGATGAATAATCATCAGATCCATTTCTGTGACTTTTCTCAAAACTGCCAGCCCGGGGAGTGATGGAGTGGACACAGATATTGTGAAGGATGCGACACAAGGGGACGAGGTTGGAGGCCACCAATGGTTTAGGAGGTTTGATGAGGGTGTTTTGGAGCACAGAGGTCCTAGTGATGACACACTGTGAATACCATGTCTCAGATAGGCAGTGGGCTCCTTCATCACGTATATCAAGTATTTGACATAAAGTGGTGGGATTAATTTCCATATGAACCCCTTTCAGTACCATACTGAAATTAGTCATGCCTTTAGATCCTTTTGAAGCGGCATAGAAAGCCCTTACTAGACGAGGGTACTGTGGTTCATTGATTTTGAAGAATGAGGTCCAGCCAAGTTGTTCAAACATTTCTTCAATGTTGAACCTCCTTGTTTAATATCAACAAGGTCAATAATTTTTCCATTTACTACAGACTTGTTTTGCCATTTTGAAGTGTAGACCGATTCTACTTCGTCCGAATCAAACAAAGAAGTGTTGGCAGAAATTTTTGTTGATGACGAAGGGGGTTTTGATGAAGGTGGTTTGGTCTTTTGGGAGTTGGAGTTTTTGGAAACTGATTTTGCAGGAGGAGGTTGTTGTGCTGGTTCAACAGGAGGAGTGGTCTCTGAATCATCCGAGTTGATGACATGAATCGTGTTATCCTGAGGGGTTGCCTTTTTGGTCGAAACGGCTCAAGACATGATTCTGGAGGAGCGCTTGGAAGGAGTTGAGGAGGAGGATTTTTTGACGATTTTTGGAGGAGTGGAGCTTTTGGATGGTTGAGATGAAGAAATGGTGTTCATGGAAGTTTCTTCAGATTGGTTTCCTTCATTATAATCTGACTCAGTGCTTGAGTAGACGTCTTGGTTTTTCTCAGGTTCTTGGCAGGATTTTTTGCGTTTTACAGTCATTTTGATTCGTGCCATTGATGCAGGAAGGTGAGGGAAGAAACTGTTGAGTGATGAAAGGATTTCTGGGCAAAAGGTTGATGAGAGAAAAAGAAGAGGATGGAAAATGAACGATGAGAACGTGTGAGTAACCGTGAGAGAACGTGAGGAAACGTGAAGGGGACAACAATAATTAATGCGCCGTATCCTAGAGACCTAGTGTGATGATGGATTGGACAAGTAGGCATTCTGCATTAAATGCATGGCGTGAAGTACGGAGGCATGCGCCACGCTTACTGTCCAATGAGAGAGAGAGGCGCATGCTTACTTCCTAGGTTGTCTGGTCATGTGAAATTACACCAATAAGGACATTCTGTCCTCTGGTGGGTTTCCTATCCTCTCAAGCCTAACTAAAAATGTAAAAACATATTTAAAAGGCAACACAAGATAAATCAATTAAATTTAGACAAATTAATAATTGAAAGTTCATCCAAGATCTTTTTGAACCTATCCTCTTGGAGAGGTTTGGTAAAGATATCTGCTAATTGATTTTCAGTGTCAATAAAAATCAGTTCTAAATCCCTTTTTTGCACATGATCTCTTATAAAATGATGTTTAATTTCAATGTGCTTAGATCTAGAATGTTGAATGGGATTTTTAGAAAGATTTATTGCACTTGTATTATCACAGAGGATGGAATTTTTGCGTACCTTAGCGAGTAATCCTCAAGCTGATTTTTTATCCAGAGCAGTTGTGAGCAACATTGAGCGGCTGATACATACTCTGCTTCAGTGGTTGAAAGATCAATGGTACTTTGTTTTTTGCATGACCAACTTATTAGGGATTTACCAAGAAATTGGCAAGCACCACTTGTGCTTTTTCTTTCAACTTTGTCTCCCGAGTAGTCTGCATCACAATAAGCTATAAGGTAAAGATTGGAACATTTCTTGTACCAAATTCCCAGATTTATAGTACCAACAAGGTATCTAAAAATCCTTTTTACAGCTGTGAGATGAGATTCTTTAGGAGAGGATTGAAACCTTGCACAAAGACCGACTGCAAAGACTATGTCCGGTCTACTTGCTGTTAAATACAGCAAGGATCCTATCATCCCTATGTATTCCTTTTCAGAAATAGGAGTTCCTTCATCATCTTTGTGGAGTGAGGAGGATGGGTGCATTGGAGTTCCCATACTCTTGGCAGAACTCATGTTGTATTTTTTGAGCAAATCCTTGGTGTATTTTTCTTGTGAGATAAAAATACCATCCTCTCGTTGTTTGATTTGTAAACCAAAGAAGAATTTTAATTCCTCCATCATACTCATCTCAAACTCGCTTTGCATGAGATTTGAGAATTCTTCACACATTTTTTCGTTTGTAGATCCAAATATAATGTCATCGACATATATTTGAACAATCAATAAATCCTTTTCAAGTGTTTTCTTGAAAAGAGTAGTATCAATATGTCCTCTAATGAATCCATTTTCTTTTAGAAAAGAACTTAACCTCTCATACCAAGCTCTAGGAGCTTGCTTTAAATCGTAAAGAGCTTTAGAGAGTTTGAACACATGGTTTGGTCGTTTTTCATCCTCAAACCCAGGAGGTTGATGAACATACACTTCTTCATTTAAGAACCCATTCAAAAAGGCACTTTTCACATCCATTTGGAATAGTTTTATACCTTTATGAGTAGCGTAAGCTAAGAGGATTCTTATTGCTTCAAGTCTTGCTACGGGTGCAAAACGTTCATCATCATATATATTCCTTCTTGTTGGTTGTACCCTTGTGCCACTAGTCTTGCTTTATTTCTAATGACTTCTCCATCCTCATTTAGTTTGTTTCTAAATATCCATTTAGTTCCAATAACAGATTTGTCCAGAGGATGGGGTACAAGATTCCATACCTTGTTTCTTTCAAATTGTGAGAGTTCTTCCATCATAGCTTCAACCCATGATTTGTCACCAATAGCTTGATCAATTGTCTTGGGTTCAACTTGTGATATCATGGCCATGTTGGAAGTATTTTCCCTTAGAGAATTTCTGGTTCTCACACCATCTTCAGTAGTCCCAATGACTAGATCTAGAGGATGATGCGTGACTGTTTTCCATCCTCTTGGAAGTTTTTGAGAGGTTGGATCAGACTCATCCTCTGCGTGAGGACCGGGTACTTGTGAGGATGTATTTTCATCTTCTTCATCCTTATCCTTTTTCTCTAAACACAAGTCATCAAACTCATCAAAAATAACATGCATGGATTCCTCCACAGTTTGAGTCCTAAGATTATATATTCTATAACCTTTTGACGTTGTGGAGTATCCTAGAAAAATTCCTTTATCGGATTTTGGATCAAACTTTCCCAAATTTTCTTTATTATTTAGAATGTAGCAATAACACCCAAATATGTGAAAATAGGAAATATTTGGTTTTCTCCTTTCCATAATTCATATGGAGTTTTGTTCAAATTTTTTTTCTAATTGATGTACGATTTGAAATATAACAAGCGGTATTAATGGCTTCGGCCCAAAAATATTTTTCAATGTTGGCTTCATTTAAAATAGTTCTAGCCATTTCTTGTAAAGTTCTATTTTTCCTTTCAACAACCCATTTTGTTGGGGAGTTCTTGGACAAGAAATGTTGTGAGAAATACCATTTTCTTCACAAAGATTTTTAAAAGATTCATTTTCAAATTCACCTCCATGGTCACTTCTCACCGAGACAATTTTTGAACCTTTTTCATTTTGAATCTTTTTGCAAAAATGGTGGAATGCCTCAAAGGCTTCATCTTTGTGTTTAAAAATAGAACCCAAGTAAAACGGGAAAAATCATCAACAAGTACAAAGCCATATCTTTTTCCACTAAGACTTGGAGTTTTGATAGGACCAAAGAGATCAATGTGAATGAGTTCAAGAGGATGATTTGTTGAAACAAAGTTTTTAGAGTGAAAACTACTTTTAACTTGTTTTCCTTTCACACAAGCTTCACAAACTTTGTCTTTTTCAAAATTAATTTTTGGAAGACCTTTTACTAATTCTAAATTTGCTAATTTAGAAATAGTGTTTAAGCTTGTGTGACCGGCTCGTTTGTGCCAAATCCATTTATCTTTTTCAATGGAAACAAAACTAGATTCAGTAGGTAAATCATCAAGATAAAGTTCATATAAATTCTTTTTTCTAAAACCGGAAAAGAAAACTCTACCCGAGGATGAGTGTTTAACCTCACATAGAGTTGGCTTAAAAATAACTTCAAAACCACTATCGCACAATTGAATAATGCTTAGCAAGTTATGTTTCAAGCCATCCACATATTGAACATTTTCAATTTTTGCAGAATTATTCTTACCAATAATACTTGTTCCTTTTATTTGAGCTTTATCATTATTACCAAATGTGACTGATCCTCCATCCTTTATCTCCAATGACATGAAGCAGTGCTTATCTCCCGTCATATGCCTTGAGCAACCACTGTCCAAGTACCAAGGCTTTCTTTTGTTGATTAGAGGATGAACCTGTTTTAGAGTTTAAAAGAGACTTAGGTACCCATATAGCTTTGGGTCCTTGTTGGTTAGTTTTTCCTCTTTTGAGGATATTCCTTTTATGATGGCAAATAGAATCATGGTGCCCATGTTTACCACAGAATGAGCATGCTGCCTTTTCATTGTTAGCTTTCTTCTTAGCATGACAGATTTTGGAAGTATGCCCAAGTTTTTTTGCAAAAGGTGCATTTAGGCCTATCCTCTCGTTTTTTAGGCAAGAAAAAGTTTTCATATAATTTTTTTGTTTTTGAGAGCTTTTAAAACCAATTCCAGCCTTGTCAAATATTCTAGATTGGGACCCCATTATCTTTTGAAATGTTTCTGTAGATTTGACAAAGTTGGAAATATCATTTTTTAGTTCCATAACCTCAGTTTTCAAAATTTCCTTTTCTGTATCCTCGTCAGGAGGATGCGTTTCAAGAATTTTTTGTTTCTCAGAATTTTGAAAGTGAGATTGCTGCAACTCTTGAATGATTTTAACATATTCATCATTCTTTTTCTGTAGCTCTTCATTTTGTTTCTTTATCTCAACAAGTTGGGTTTTTGAAACATGCATTTTTGAGATAAAGTGTATGAGTCATTTAAAAGGCTATCAAATTCAACTTCTAATTTTTCACAATTGGGACATAGATCAGAAATACTTACCTTGTCATTTTCTGATTTTGTCATGAGACATAGGTTGGCCTCTTCTTCCTTTTCTTGCTCTGAGGATGACTCATCACTATCATCCCAAGTGATCATCATGGATTTGTTTTTGTATGGGAATTTTCTAGAGTTCCTTTTGTTGAGAGGACACTCAGTTTTATAGTGTCCCATCTTGTTGGATCCATAACAAGTTATTTGACTTTTGTCAATTTTTTCTTTTTGAGGAGGTCCTCTATTCTGTCCTCTTCTGCTTAGCATCCTCTGGATTTTTCTGGAAATCAGAACGAGGTCATCCTCATCCCCAGACAGAGGATACTCTGCGTTTTCCTTTGTTGTGACATCTTCATTCTTCTTGGAAGTTGAGCTTTATGTTTGGCTGGTTTTTAGAGCAATCATTCTTCCCTTTTTGTTTGGTTTATCAACCAACAACAATGGTTCATGAGCTCTTAGCGTTCCCACCAAATCTTCTAATTTCATGTTGGTCAAATCTCTTGCTTCTGTAATGGCAGTTACCATTGGCCTCCATTCTTCTGGTAAACTCCTTAGAATTTTTCTTATCCTTTCTTGAACGGAGTATACCTTTCCAAGAGATCTCAAGTTATTCAATATGATGGTTAACCTTGAGAACATTTCATCAATAGTTTCATCCTCCTTCATTTCGAATAGTTCGAAATCCCTTACTCCCATATCTATCCTTGCTTCTTTTACATGACTTGATCCTTCATGATGAATTCTTAGAGTATCCCATAGCTCTTTAGCGTTTTTGCATTCTTCAACTCTGTCATACTCTTCCCTGCACAAAGCACACGTTAGAAATAAATGAGCTTTAGTGTTTAGGAGTACCTTTGCATTTTCATCAGTCGTCCATTGTGCTTGAGGTTTCTCATCGGAGGTTGCATCTGCGTTGTTGGTCCTGATGACATGATCTCCATTTTCCACCACAGACCACATGTTGTTGTCTTGTGATATGAGAAATAGCCTCATCTTACCTTTCCAATGATAGTAGTTTGTACCATCAAAGTAGGGAGGTCGGCTGGATGATCCTCCTTCAGGGATGTACTTAGCTTTTGACATATTTCTTTTTGGATCTTTTTCTCTTACACTGTTAGGTGTATTTTTTTAGAGAACCTTGCTCTGATGCCAATTGTTGTAGCTAAATATCACTAGAATGGGGGGTTGAATAGGGATTTTGCAGTTAAAACTAATTTTTAAGTGTTTTAAAAACTATCCTCTCGCTGAGGATGGCTAGCTCGAGGATGGGATTTTTAAATCGTTGGATCTAAGCTGAACAAAAAAGTAGGAGTAGAATATGAGGGACACACACACAATTTTATACTGGTTCACCCAAAGATGGCTACGTCCAGTTCTCACACCCTTGTGAGATTTCACTTACTTTCAAAACAGATCAATCCTCAACCCGAGGATGATTACAACTGTGTATTATCAAGCTTCACCAAGCTTACAATCAATTTCCAAATATTTCCAAGCTTCACTCACTAGGAAATTATAAAGTAGAATGAGAGTGATTGATACTTAATACTTTCTCAAAAGATATACAAAGATATAGTGTAGGATCAAAGAAAGTAATAAGGGAGGATGTGATTTGCTTCTTGAAAGCTTTAAGATGCTTGATCTTTTTATGCAAGTGTGTTGTGTATCTTCCAATGGAGAGCTTGTATGCATTTTATAGAGATTCAAGCCCTTGATGACCGTTGGAGCTCATTTTCAAAGGATCCAAGGTTTTCATCATAATTACAGAACTGCCACTCAGCTTGTTAGGCTTAGGTAGAACCCATCCTCTTGCAGCATAGCTTTGATCTTGACATGTCCTTGCTTTTTCTCTTTAATCAAAGTGCAAGGCTGTTTCTGAGCTGCATTTTTCGTAGTCTTTAAGGTCTAGGTTGGCTTCATCTTTTGAGGTGATGTTGACAAGAGAGAAAAAGCCACTTTATGACATAGGACTGTCATACTCAGTCCGAGGATCAGATCTGGCAGCAACATGTGATCTTCCATTTTTGGCTTGTTTCAAGTTGCCTTTTGCTAACTTGACTTCCTTATGAATTAAAACGTGCAAGCCCATTAAATGTTCAGATTTTGACCTTTGCACATGCTTGATAGGTTGCTTTCACTTTTGCTAGCCTATCCTTTACATACTAGATCTAGCCATATTCACCTTTTTTTCTTTTGACCTTTTGACTCTTACTTTGAATGCTTTGTTTATTCATGTTTGACATTGTTCTGCTTTTGAATAAACACATTTGTTCTGGTGAGAGATCAGATTGCCCAAATCTGGAGTTTTTCAAATTGCAGCAATTTCCATCCTCACGCTTGCAGCAATTTCCATCCTCGCGAGGATTTTCCATCCTCAGGCCAAAATCACTTTTTCCTTCTTTTTGCCTTAATGATTAATAACCTATTATCTTAAATGAATACACACAAGAGCACTTGTTAGTCATTAACCACAATCATAATCTCTTAAGTAATTTTGTTATCATTAAAATCATTTGAGAGATTTTGTCTCAACAAATAATAATTTAAAAAATTTTCAATTAATATTAAAAATTTAATTATAAATAAAAAATAATATTAATATAATTTAACAAATACATTAAAATGAAAATATAATTTTAATATTAATTAAATTGTCAATAATTAATTAGATTATTATTACTATACAAAATAAAACATTCCAAAATTAATAAATAATATCATACAAACCAAAAAAATAAAACACACCATAATTAAATAATAATATTTAAATTATTCATACAAACCAAAGATAAAATTAGAAAAAAATTATTGTGATACATCAATCATCATAATAATTTCTCACATCAATAGCTCCACTTCCTCTATCATTATTTGACGGAATATTACCCAACGACAAAAGTCAAGTATTACTCAGAGGTACGATGACAACATGGTTTGATATTATATTTCATGTTCAAATACACCATCACTAATCGACGGAGCCATAGCTGATTGAGGTTGATTTAAATTTGGTTTGATCAAGTCAGCAGTTGGCATAGTTGATCGGTATGAATTTGATTTGCTAGAGGCTGAGGAAGTTGTTGTAAAAGATACGGCACATAAAGTTTAGATTTGTTGAGGAATTTGATTTGTTGCAGTTGAAAGATAAAGTTTAGATGTTGTTGTTGTTGTTGTTGCTAGAAGTTTGGAGGTCGCTGCTACTGGGAGTATTGAGAATATTGTTGTTGTTGCTAGAACATTGGTGGTTGTTGTTGCAGATTTTGAGATCGTGGATATTGTTGTGGCTGAGGTGAGAATTGGTGGTGAAAAGCAGAAGAAAAATGTTGTTGTTCTAACTTTTGTTGTGAGTTTGCATTTAATTTTTTAATTAATGCTTGTATCAGTTGTTGTGTGTTTCTTCTTGCTTAGTCATCCATTGTTCATTTAATTACTTAACATTTGTTAATAGATATCGAGGAACAATGAGATTGGTCAATACTAAGATAAAAAGAAGATTGAGTCTAAATATATCTTGATGGTCCATTTACAATTGTTGACGACAAAATACATGCATCCACCACATGTCATTTGTACTTGCCACCACTGATGTTCATAAAGCTTGCAATCTCGCATTGTTTCGGCTCCAATGGATCAACTCGCTCTAAAATAAAATATTAACGCTCTAAAAATACTTTATAATCATTTAACTCTTTTTTCTTAAAAAATAAATATAAAATATTAATCTATATTTAAAATAAATTACATATTAACTTGATGCAACATAGTGTTTGACTTGAAACTTATGAACAAAATAATTATTCGCAATCAATACAATAACATCATTGTCAAAATATAAAATATTAAATAATATTCATTAAATAAAATAATTTCAAAAAATTACATTAAAAAACAATCTAATGTGAAAAACGTAACAATTGTTTTTAAAAATAAAAGCTGGAGAAAATTATTTGTAAAGAGAAGTTAGAAGTAAAAAATGAGAGAAAGAAAGATAGAATGATATATAGAGAGGGAAAATATAGTATTTGTGGCGGTCCATGCGGTCAAAAATGTCAATGGATCTATTATACATTTGTGGTGGACATAAAATGCAATTCAATTTGTGGTGGTCTATTTTATCGGTAAGCTGCTACAGTTAGAAATTTGTGATGATATATGCCGCCACCACAAATTGATTTATTTTTTTAGTGTTTTCGGTATACAATTTAAAGGATGTTGTAACTAGGTA
The DNA here is from genome assembly GCA_002896235.1 of Cicer reticulatum. Taxonomy (NCBI): domain Eukaryota; kingdom Viridiplantae; phylum Streptophyta; class Magnoliopsida; order Fabales; family Fabaceae; genus Cicer; species Cicer reticulatum. The sequence continues at coordinate 22,617 of PGWS01038048.1, forward strand.
TGACAACGAGGTGAAGCGGAGAGGAATTTTGCCTCTCTACCCATACATCCGATTAGTTAGAGGAAAACCCATGTCAGCCCGTTTGTTATGAAGTGTGAAATTTAAATTATCATTACGCTTGCGACAGGGTTTGAGTTTCTACTGTTATATAACACATTCATATATATAAAATAAATAAATTTAACAATCATATTTATTATAATTAATTTATAAAATAATAATAATTATACAATAATAAAATAAAAAACTATTAAAATTATATTCTACGAGATTAAAATATTTTTAATATTTTAAAAAATATTTAAAAATATATATATATATATATATATATATATATGCATATAAAATTTTAAAAGATATAATATTGTTTAGTTTTTTAGTTTTTTGTTAAGTTTTTTCGCTTTACTCCATCAGCATGCTTTGGTATGAGAATTTTTTGTTAGGAAGCTGCCAGCTAATTGACCATATCAGCACATACTCCAGCAGATATATTTGAGTTTTTGTTTTCATGCTTTAGTGCTTATTCAATACATATGACCTCAGTAGACAATGACAATTTGACAACTATTAATCCATTATTCACTTTTTGCCACCAGTTTCGACTAATTTTCCCACTGATTAGATGCACCGACCTACACACATTTTTTAATTATTATTGTAAAAATATTTAAAAGATTATACTAATAAGTAACAAGTGCTTTAAAAAATACTTGTTAATAATTTAAAAATTATTGAATAAACTTTTTACAATTTTTAAAATTTAAATTACATATCTTTGAAAAAAAATCATGTAAACACAAATAAAGATGTTTGAAAGGGAATGATGCCTACTCCTCCATCTTTTTTTATTCTTCCTTTCTTTTTTTTCAAAAGCATTCTCTTTTATTGTTTAATTTTTGTCAAAAAATGTTGTTCCTATTTATATATTATTTTAAAATTTTAAGATTGTATTAACTTCTTTTTTGTCAATTTCTACATTTGTTTTGTCAATTATTTTACACTCACATAATAAAGATAGACTAAATGAATGAATTTAAAGTATTTGTTAATTTGTTTTGTGATTAACATCTTGTTTTAGTTAATATTTAGAGAGTTGTTTATGGAAGTTTAACGTGCGTGAAAATATGAAGCATTTTATTTGGCTAATTGTTTATGTTTGTCTCCCTATCAACTCATTCTGAATGCTTTTTCATCTCATTATGAATTATTATTAATTAAATTATATGACTAAATTAGTATTAAACATTAGATAATTATGTGTTAGATTTTTATTGTTGTTGAATGAATCGTGATCAATTTGATTATTTGTTAAGTCAAATGAGATGTATATTTATGTCATAAACTATTTAGTTATTTAATCGTTATTCCATTAAACGATAATATAATTTAAAAATATTGAAATCTTAGATAACAATCACAAGAAATTTTACTTATATTATTCAGAGATTGCCCTTTTTTATGTCTTTTTAGACAGTTGTATTTATAATTTAATTTAAAAATATTTTTGGATTTAAGGTGTTGTTATATGTTGTCCAAACTTTAATCTAGTATTGTTCATTTTAAAAACTATTGTGCTTTGGTTTGGACACACACATGTTAAATAATTAAATTAATACTCTGCTAGATAAGTAATCTATTGTGCTTTCATAAAATTTGATTTTAATTATTCACATCTTCTACTTTCTATTTGTGACTTTTATTCAATTAATTGTATTAAAATCAACAAGTGTGGTTGAAACGTAATTATATGTCAATTATGGGTAGATCTGTTTAGTTTTTTTTTTTTTTAAGTTACTAGATTAGAAATATTAGGTGTTGATTAACCACTAGTATTAAAAAGTTACTTTTTGTTTAATTTTTTTGTATATATTAAAAATTGTAATAATTAAAAGAGAAAAATAAATTAATTTATCAAACTACTTATCTTAATTATTGATGAAAAATAAATCTATAATAAGGAGATTTGCTATCACATTTTCTCTTTTTGATAGCGGTACATGAAAATCTCATCTATCAAATTTTACAATTTCAAGATGACACAATTCTGGTGGAGAAGACAATTGGTGAAACTTGTGGAGTATAAAAGTTATACTTCGATGTTTCAAGCTTGACTCAAGTTTGAAAGTTAACTTCTTTAAAAACAAGTTATATAGTATCAATTTAAATAGACTTTTCTATAGCTGCATCAACGTTTCTTTGTTGTTATGTGGTTTTGATGCCTTCAAATTTATCGGCTTACCAGTCGGAGGCTAATATGAGAAATTTTTCAATGTGAAAATCGGTATTGGAGAATTTAGAAAAGAGATTAAATGGGTGGGTAGGTCGTCACTTGTCATTGGGAGAAAGGGTAACTCTGTTGAATTCGGGGCTTAATAGCATACCTTTGTATTTTTTTTTCTTTCTATAAAGCTTCAAGAAAGTTGTTGGATGTTGTAATAAAATTCAGTGTTCTTTTCTATAGGGAGAAGTGGAGGAAAATAAAAGAGATTTTTGGGTGAGTTGAGATACAATTTGTAAATCTAAATTGAGGGACGTCTTGGTGTGAAGAATGTGGGAAGTTTCTAACATTGCATTACTAAGTAAATGGAAGTGAAAGATGTTGAATGATCAAGATGTTGGTTTGGTTTGATAGAATTCAAGTACGGTCCTTTGATTATTAAAACTTTATTTAATGGATCCCAATTATCAATAAAAAAGAGTCTATTATGTGAGAGATTTATTGACGATTGATTCTAACACAAAAATAGAGATATATACATATCAGGTGTAAATCTGATATCGATATTTCACAAATATTTGTAGATACGTATTTTTGAAATATTAAAATTATTTACTTGATATTCACTGATACGTATTTTTATAAAAATCAAAAAAATCAAGAAGATGAGATAATTTTTTGGATATCAATGGAGATGTAAACAATCCACTTTAAGATGTTCTTGTGGGAAAATCCTAATAACGTTGTGCTCAACAATCCATGTCAATTACATGATGAATAGCCAAAGGCGGAAGCGTACCTGTGGGAATTGCCATTAATGAAATCCTGCGATGATGATGATAGAGCCAATGGGTTGGGTGATCTTCCTCAGCAAAACACCCTGAAGACCTTGCTCTTTGATGGGGATAGAGAGAACCAGAGAGTTTTCTCCTTTAGGGTTTGTGAGACTGAAGAGTCTTGTTGTGTTTGCCTTGGGGACCATTACCCCTATATATAACTATTATTAGTTATATCCCAAATTGCAGTATTTCCAATTCAGCCCCTCATTAAATTAGAAACTGCCTGGTATCTACACTATTAATTTTTCATAACTATTATGCTCTTTAGCCATAAACTATTATATATTATTTGACCCCTAGTTTATTGGCTAATTATATAATGACCCTAACACACTTTATTAATTAATTACATATGTGACCCATAAATCTTACAATCTCCCACTGGTCACACATGTATCCTTAGGAGTGTGTTAGACTTTATGACGTCAAAAATGTCATTATAATTACCTTGAGTATAATCCAAATTGTCTCGTCCATTAATCATATCAGCACATGGAACCAAAAAGGCTTTCGTCATAATAAGCATAACTAAACCCATCAATGATCACCTGTACTGACACAACTAAATGACATAGAGCCATTATGAAAAGTGTAGCATGAAAATTACATGAAGTTGGTCAATGCATGTCAATTTTCAACTGGTCCTACTTTATCGAATGAGATCATACCATAACTTAAATGTACAAAGTAACCAAAAACTGAATACTTTAAACTTTATTTCTGATCAGAAAGTCCAAATACAATGTATTTGTACTTTACAATTAAACATAGAACAAGAATTACATATGTTGAGACAAACTCTCTATTTTAAAGTTTTGATGAAAATAAACAAAGGTTAATTAAGAATGTTAATTATGATTCTAAATGTTATGTTAAATTAACTTGTGTTCTTGAGTGGTTTTAATTAAGAGCAGAATCAAGCAAATACAAGAAAAGACAACAACAAGATCATTCTGCATCATAAACAGAGAATGATCTTCAGCTTCACCGAACTATCTATCACAGCATGTTGTTTCAAGTTTATCTACATCATTAACAAAGAATCTGCTCTGGAAATCATTCATATCTAACAAGTACATGGCAAGGAACAAGTACAAATAATCCAGACTCAAAAAGGATATTTGATCGCAAAGATCAAAGAGTTTAAACATGGACAAAAGTCATGACGGCTTAAGAACTCCAAAATTCAAATGTCAAGAAAACTTGATCAAACTGGGTATATGACAAGACAAGAACAAAGGAAATACAGAACATTCAAAACGGGAACTCCAGAATGATTATTGAAGCTCAAGAACCTTCAAACTGATAAAACCAAGAACGTTAATCATTCTCCGTTTTCTGCACATCAACAACAGCCTTGCATCCTCTCTGTTTCAGTCTGCAATTCGCTTCAAATCTTCTCCAACCTCCTCTAGCTACACTCAAGACTCAAGACAGATAATGTACCATCCAAGATCAATGAAGAAATGTCAAAGAAAGGACATAAGTGCTTTAAATGCTAAAACATCAAAAGTCAAAAAGCTGTTTTCAAAGCAGCATTATTTTTATTCTAAAATAATGTTTTAGTCAAAAAAGCATGGCCTCTCCAACAGCTATTTCGTACATCTCCAGCCTATAAATAGAAGGCCATTATCTCAGTTCTCAGCAAAGAAATTCAAGTGCCAAGTAATCAACATTATACAATCACACTTAAGCTTGAAATTCTGCAAAACAGAGGCAACATCACTTTCTGCAATTCGCGAAACAGCCACTGCTGCTCATTCATATATCAGCTGCGAAATTGTCATTAGATACTCTGTAAAGAATCTATTCTCAAACAAGAGTTGAGCAATATCAGATTCTGTCAAATTCAATCATTTGTAAAAACTCAAACTATAAGAGTTTCTTTATAGTTTGTTTAAGATTGCTTCCTATCAAGGTTAGATAGGTGTTGTGATTGCTTTCTGGGTGGAAAGTAATTAAGAAAGAAATAGATCAAGGTTGATTTATTCTAGGTGTTGTAAGATTAAGAAGGTTCTTCATTTTAACACTTAGTGGAAAATCTCACAGTGTGAGGACTGGACGTAACCCACGTTGGGTGAACCAGGATAAATCTTTGTGTGGTATTCTCTTTCCTTTCTCCTTCTTTATTATACTGCATTAATCATTTGAGATAAAATATAGACTGATTTTCTGCTAATTAAAGAACGTTATCTGTTTTATAACATAAACCAAGAACGTTCTTCGTTTTCTGTTTCATAACCAAGATCATTCTTGAGTTATTTTCTTAAGTTTTAACAGGAATTTTTAAAAGGCATATTTACAATTCAAACCCCCCTTTCTTGTAAATCGACATTGTTACTTCAACATAATGGACGAAACTCCCACTAAAATCAAGATTCCTCAAACTGTAGCACACCCATGTGAGCAGTATGCTCATGAAAGACCTTGGGTGGTAGACCTTTAATGAGTGGATCCGCAATCATGGAGTTTGTCCTTAAGTGTTATATGGATATCTGTCCACTTTGTACCTTCTCTTTAACAACTAGGAACTTAATGTCAATGTGCTTTGACTTGGTTGAGCTCCTATTATTGTTAGAATACAGGACTGCTGATCTATTGTCACAATACAACTTGAGTGGTCTTTCAATCCCTTCAACTATTTGCAGCCCCGTGACAAAATTTCTCAGCCAAATGCCCTGGTCAGATGCCTCATGAATTGCTACGAATTCTGCTGCCATGGTTGATGAAGCAGTTAGACCTTGCTTGACACTACGCCAAGAAACTGCTCCACTAGCTAACAGAAAGACATAGCCTGAAGTTGATCTTAAGCTGTCTTGGCATCCCGCAAAATCCGAGTCAGAGTACCCAGTGATCTCTAACTGGTCTGACCTCCTATATGTGAGCATGTAGTTTCTTGTTCTCTTCAAATATCTCATGACCCTCTTGGTTGCTTTCCAATGGTCAACACCTGGATTGCTTAAATATCTGCCTAAAATCCCTACTATGAATGCTATGTCTGGACGCGTACATACTTGGGCATACATAAGACTCCCTACAGCTGAAGCATAAGGGATCTTTTGCATTTCTTGAATTTCCAAAACTTCCCTTAGGCACTGTTTGAGACTAAACTTGTCTCCCTTAGCAACTGGGGTGTCCCCCTGGTTTGCAATCTTGTAACCCAAACCTTTTGAGAACCTTATCGATATAGCTCTTTTGTGACAATCCAAGAATACCTCGAGATCTGTCTTGATGTATCTGAATTCCTAATACAAAAGAGGCGTCACCAAGATCTTTCATTCTCAAAATGCTTTGATAGAAATTTCTTAGTTCGTGCAACATGCCTATATCGTTAGTGGCAAGCAGTATGTCATCAACATACAAGACCAGGAAAAATATGTCTGCTCCCACTGAATTTATGATACACACAATCATCAATTGTATTCATCTCAAACCAATGAGAGAATTTCTTGATGAAATTTATGTACCGTTGACGAGAAGCTTGTTTTAGCCCATAAATGGATTTTCTTAGTTTGCACACCATATTCTTTGGGTCTCCGAACACAAAGTTTCTGGCTGCACCATATAGATCGTCTCATCAATGTCGCCATTGAGAAAAGCTGTTTTTACATCCATTTGATGAAGCTCCAAATTAAAGTGAGCAACAAGAGCCATGATTATTCTTAAAGAGACCTTCGATGAAACTGGAGAGAAAGTCTCTTTATAATCAATCCCTTCCTTTGAGTATAACCCTTAGCTACAAGACGTGCCTTAGATCTCTCCACATTACCATTGGAATCCCGCTGGTTTTAAAAATCCATTGAACCAATGGGTTTCACTCCTTCAGGTAATGGGATAAGTTCCCAAACTGAATTGTCTTGCATAGACTTGTACTCCTCATTCATTGCTTTGATCCACTTATCTGAACGAGAATCTTGCATGGCTTGATGAAAGTTGACCGGGTCGTCTTCCGTCATGCCAACATTTTCCTCTACCTCATTGATAAATACTACATAATCATCCGAAATAGTATTTTCCTTTCTCTAGTGGATCTCCGCAATAGAGCTGGCTCTTGAGGCACTTGTTCTTGAGGATCTTGAATTGATCTGGATTTTGTTCTTCCTGAACAACCAGATCATCTGAGGTTTGTTCAATAAAGGGAAAGTCAATTGGTGGAAGAATCAGTTCTGGAATTGTTACCGATTCTTCCTCAAAGACAAAATCTTTAACCTTTAATCTTCCCCCCAAACTCAATATCCTCAAAGAACGTTGTCGTTCCCGTCTCAAAAATTGTTCTCAAATTAGGATCATAAAATTTTATAGCCCCTTGATTTTCTGAGTACCCTATAAAATAGCTGCTAATTGTTCGGGGTTCAAATTTCTTTTCATTCGGCCTATAAGGCCTTGCCTCAGCTGGACATCCCCAAACATGAAAGTGCTTCAGGCTAGGCTTACGCCCAAATCCAAAAGCTCATAAGGTGTTTTAGACGCTGCCTTAGTTGGTACTTCATTAAGAATGTATGCTGCTGTTTTTAATGCCTCTCCCCAGAGTGACTCTGGCAAGGTGGAATGACAAATCATACTCCTTACCATATCCTTAAGAGTCCTGTTTGTCTTTCAGCTACACCATTCATGTGGGTGACCCCGGCTATAGTGTATGGGGACGATTCCACATTCCTCTAGGTATTTGGCAAATGGTCCCGGACGTTGTCAGCCTAACGTCATATTGCCGTAGTATGCACAACCTACGGATCAGGATTTGACTTTATCTCTTTATTAAGTTGATCTCTCAACTTCTGCCTTAAAGGATTTGAACACGTCTATTGATTGGGACTTTTCGTGAATTAGGTAAAGGTAGGCATATCTAGAATAATCGTCTATGAATGATATAAAATATTGTTGACCATTCCAAGAAGGAGTTGGAAATGGCCCACAGATGTCCGTATGTAACAATTCTAAAGACGTCTGTAGCTCTATATGCGCCTAATTTCTTATCTTTAGTCTATTTTCCTTTAATGCAGGCTACACAAATGTTAAAGTCTGTGAAGTCAATGGAATCTAAAATTTCATCTGACACAAGTCGTTCAATTCTATTTCTAGAGATGTGACCTAGACGCTTGTGCCAAAGCACTCCTGAATTGAAATTGTCTCCTGAATTGAATTGTCACAGTTTCCAACAAATAAAGATTATCATAACCAGAAAGTAAACCGGTTCCAACAACATTCGAATTTAAAGACAAAGTAAATTCTTTATTCCCGAATGAACAAAAATACCCTGATTTGTCCAAATAAGAAAGAGAGACCAAATTCCGTCTAAATGACAGTACAACAAAAGTGTCTTCTAAAATCAAATAATGACCGGAACTTAATAATAATCTAAATTTTCCTATGGCTTCAACTTCTACCTTTTTCCCATCTCCTACATAGATGCATCTTTCAGTATCACTAGGCTTTCGGAAGTTCAGGCAACCCTGCATTGAAACGCTGATGTTAGTAGTTGCACCAGAGTCTAACCACCAAGTGTTTCCAGGTACTGAAGCTAAATTAACCTCAGAACAAACTAAAGACAGAATCATACCTTTCTTAACACGCCAAGCGTGATATTTGGCACAATCCTTCTTCACGTGTCCAGAACTCCTGCAGAAGAAGCAGTTGTTATCCTTAGTCTGCTTCTTTTGTTTTGGGACCCTTAGCAGCAACTTTGTTCTTGGGCTCCTCAATTCTTTTCCTTTTGCCCTTGTCTTTAGAGATGCTAGTAAAGTGAGCACTTTCAGTCCTATCTTGCTTCAGCCTGTCCTCTTCTTGCACACATAATGAAATGAGCTCATTAAGAGTCCATTTCTCCTTTTGACAATTATAAGTCTCCTTAAACTGACTGAATTGCGAAGAAAGAGACAACAATACTAAATGAATGAGTAAGTCATCTGATAACTCAAGCTTTAGTCCTTTAAGCTTAGAAGCAATGTTAGACATCATCATAATGTGCTCTCTTATATTTCCCTTGCCTTGATACTTCATGGAAATTAAATTCTGAAGCAAAGAACTTGTTTCAGCCTTATCACTTTTTTCAAAGCGTTTTTCCATCTCAACAAGGAAATTTTTAGCTGTAACTATCTCATCTGAGACAACACCTCTAAAGACCTTAGGAATGCCACGCTTTATGATCATAAGACTTATGCGATTTGAGCGATCCCATTTCTCATACTCTAATTTTTCTTCAGAAGAACTAGAGTCCTTAGGAGTAGAGAGTCGATCAATTCTTAATGCAAGGTCTAGATCCATGCAACCAAGAACAATCAGAATGTTCTCTTCCCATTCCTTAAAATTTGTCCCATTAAGGACAGGAATAGAACTCAAATTTGCAGATATGGAAGCAATAGATGTTGTGAGTTAAATAAAAGAACGAAACTTAGAAACTCACATTTTAAGAAAACAAATCAATAAATAAATAAATACATATGTTCAAATCATGGAATTTAACCCATCTCAAGATACCCGGTGCACCATTGATGTCAAGTCTTTGGACAGTAACACCAACTGCTAGTGGTACTCTTGTTGCAACGATCAAATGTTGACAATAAGACATGTCAAACAATAAACCTCCTTTGGGCCGATTTACTGCTCACATGTATACCAAATAATTGTCACGCATTTATCATCGCAGGTGTATATGTGATTATGCCAAATATTAACCTTCATTTGGGCCGGCCAATACTCGCATGAATAAATATATACACAGCATTTGACACTCTTCACGAGCAATTTAGACAAGAGAGGTCACTTTGGCGACATCAAGTTTCAATTAACTTATTCAAATGTCAAACTTGACTTGAACATATATTTATTATATCAAATAAAACAATAAAAAAATATTAGTTTCACTTATATACACAGTGTTTCATTAGTATTTGATAATTATTGTTTTTATCAAAAAAAAAAATTAAAAAAAATACACACACTATGTAACCCTATATATTACTCACAGCACTATGTTTTCTGCCAATTCAGTCAGAAGAGTGACAATCAAAATGGAATATACATTTGTCAAATTTTTTTTTATGGCGCTTGCTTTATTATTATTATTGTACTTTAAATGCAAAAAAAAAAATTATACAGAATCATAACTAATTTAATATTCATCCCATTTGTGAGCCGGATAGTACAATCTATCTCAGAATTTGGACACAATGGCAAACAAATTAACACAACACCAATCAGATCTAATTGTTCAACAAATCAATAGAACTAAAATAACACAAAAGCAACGAATTTAACAAATAATTGACTCAAAATCACATACTCCGATAACTTCAAAACACCATAATCAGGGAATGTAGACCGAATAAACACAGAAGCTACAATTCTTGCTTACAAATCAATAGCATACATATTCAATTCCAAAATGAAAAACATGCAAAGATTTTTAACGACAATAGGTTTTAAAAATCAACAGTGTGTTCAACTTCAAACCATTACAAAAAAATTATAACCGGAACATAAAAAATATGGATTCCCATAATATATATATCAAAATTCCCAAATTACAAACCCTAATTTTTTAATCATGTCAAAATTCCCAAATTGAATCCTAACAAAGACAATAACCAATTTCATCATGAATTAAACATGGTAAGCTCTGATACCAATTGTGGGAAAACCCTATATACGTTGTGCTCAACAATCCATGTCAATTACATGATGAATAGCCAAAGGCGGAAGCGTACCTGTGGGAATTGCCATTAATGAAATCCTGCGATGATGATGATAGAGCCAATGGGTTGGGTGATCTTCCTCAGCAAAACACCCTAAAGACCTTGCTCTCTTGATGGGGATAGAGAGAACTAGAGAGTTTTCTCCTTTAGAGGAAAGAAAGAAAAAAAAGCTGAAAAACATTACCCCTACTCTCGCGATTTTCTTCTTCTCCTCCTCTATTTCGAAAGTTATGTGGGTGGGTTTCAAAAATACAAAACACAAAACTTCTTTTCTCTTCTAGATGTAAGCTTCCTTTCATGAAGTGTCAAGAGGGATAGTTACTCCACTCTACACTACGGTGCTTGTGAGCTAATTTTTGAGGTGTCGACGCGAGTGAGAGAGTTTCACCGTTGAGAAAGCGATAACTAAGGTAGAGCTCGTTCCAATTTTTTAGTTTGCATATAGGGACTCTATATGTGTGATTGATGTAGGATTAATGTGTGATTGGGTGATAATTAATTTCGATGTGAATATATATATTTTGAGTGACAACCAGTTTGTTACATGTTATGAATTTTAATGATTAAATTTGATGTGATTAATGTGTGTTCATGTGTGAATTTGTGGAGATTAAGTTTGAGGTGATTATGTGTTCAAAAATGAAATATGTGTGTTGAGTGTGATTTGTGGTGATTAGGTTTTTGATGTGATTATGTATTCATGATTGATAATATGTGCGTTATAAATTTTATTGAGGAAAATCTGTTGAATATACTCTGTAATAAGTTTGAAAAATTATTAGTGTTAAATGAATATTAAAAAAAGGAATATTTTAATAGTTTACATTTACATAATGATTGATGTGGAAAATTTAGAGTATGCCCATGCATTCCATAGCTTATGATGACCGAGATGGGCCACAGTGTCGGTGTGACCTCAATGGGCACAATGATAAGTTGGTGACTGTGATGGACCACAAAGTTAAGTGGTGATCGTGATGTGCACGGAATGGTTCCATCTGATAGTTGGTTCATCTTATCCTTACGAGGATTTAACTGATGTGTAAGGCATGTGATAGGCTACACTCTAGTAAATCGTGCTAGTCTGTGAAGACTGACCTCGATAATTAGTGCTAAGCATTATGATAGGCGGTACAATTATAATTTACCGCCCCTCGATGAGGGTTTTTGTTGGAAATTCCGGAATCATGCGCATTGGCATATACACATTGCATTAGGATGCTTGACACGCGAGTCATGTTTGTTATACTATGATGGTTGTATCACAATAGAAATACATTGATTTGTGAGGGCCAAAAGCCATTAAAAGGGGGGAAACAACAACAAAGCAAACATTTGTGGCGGCCTTAGGCAGCCACAAATAAGGTGGTCACAAACCTTTGTGGCGGCCAAAACGGCCACAAGTTGTGAAATATACGTTGCCTTTTGTGAGGGCAAAAGGTCGTCACAAAATCCTGCTTTTGTGAGGGCTTAGGCCGCCACAAATGACTCCTTTTGTAAGGGTTTAGGCCAGCACAAAATGTTAAAGCTGATTCTTAAAATTAAGCTTTGTGGGGGTCCAGGCCGCCACAAATGTCTCCCTTTGTGAAGGCTTAGGCCCGCCACAAAGGATGAAACAGA
>PGWS01038049.1:0-40519 GCA_002896235.1 Cicer reticulatum
CAATTACGGGTTTTAACCAATCTTGTTCATCCGATAGGTGTGTTTGTGTCATTGGATTAACATTTAGGTCATTTACATCCTCGCTAGGCTTATTCTGGTCCAATTAGGGTTTTTAACCAATCTTGTACATCCAATATGTGAGTTTGTGTCATTGGATTAACATTTATGTCTTTTTTGTCCTCCCTAGGCTTATTCTAGTTCAATTTGGGTTTTTAACCATTCTTGTGCATCCAATAGGTGTGTTTGTGTCATTGGATTAACATTTAGGTTATTTACGTCCTCCTAGGCTTATTCTTGCCCAATTAGGGTTTTTAACCAATCTTGTGCATCCAATAAGTTCATTTGTGTCATTGGATTAAAATTTAGGTCATTTTCTTCCTCCCTAGGATTATTCTTGTCTAATTAGGGTTTTTAACCAATCTTGTGCATTAAATAAGTTCATTTGTGTCATTGGATTAACATTTATGTCATTTTCGTCCTCCCTAAGCTTATTCTAGTCCAATTAGGGTTTTAATCAATTTTGTGGATCCAATAACTTCATTTGTGTCATTAAATTAGCTTTTAGGTCAAATTCCTCCTCCATAGGCTTATTCTTGTCCAATTAGGGTTTTTAACCAATTTTGTGCATCCAATAGGTGTGTTTGTGTCATTGGATTAACATTTAGGTCATTTACGTCCATTTAGGCTTATTCTTGTCCAATTAGGGTTTTTAACTAATCTTGTGCATCCAATAAGTTCATTTGTGTCATTCGATTAACATTTAGATCATTTTCTTCCTCCCTAGACTTATTTTAGTCCAATTAGGGTTTTTAACCAATCTAGTGCATCCAATAAGTTCATTTGTGTTATTGCATTAACATATAGGCCATTTTCATCCTCCCTAAGCTTTTCCTAGTCCAATTAGGGTTTTTAACCAATCTTGTACATCCAACAGGTGAGTTTGTGTCATTGGATTAACATTTAGGTTTTTCTTCCTCCCTAAGCTTATTCTACTCCAATTAGGGTTTTTAACGAATCTTGTCCTTCCAATAAGTTCATTTGTGTCATTGGATTAACTTTTAGGTCATTTTCGTCCTCCCAAGGCTTATTCTTGTCCAATTAGGGTTTTTAACCAATCTTGTTCATCCAATAGGTGTGTTTTTGTCATTGGATTAACATTTAGGTCATTTACTTCCTCCTAGGCTTATTCTTTTCCAATTAGGGTTTTTAACCAATCTTTTGCATCCAATAAGTTCATATGTGTCATTGGATTAATTTTTCAGGTCATTTTCGTCGTCCCTAGGCTTATTCTTGTTCAATTAGCGTTTTTAACCAATCTCGTGCATCAAATAGATGTGTTTTTGTCGTTGGATTAACATTTAGGTCATTTTCATCGTCCCTAAGCTTATTCTAGTCCAATTAGGAATTTTAACCTATCTTGTGCGTCCAATAAGTTCATTGGTGTTATTGGATTAAAATTTAGGTCATTTACGTCCTCACTGGGCTAATTCTAGTCCAATTTGGGTTTTTAAGAAATCTTGTGCATCCAATAGGTGTGCTTGTGTCATTGGATTAACATTTAGGTCATTTACGTCCTCCTAAGCTTATTCTTGTCCAATTAGGATTTTTAACCATTCTTGTGCATCCAATAAGTTCGTTTGTGTCATTGGATTTTTTTTAGGTCATTTTCTTCCTCCCTAGGCTTATCCTTGTCCAATTAGGATTTTTAACCAATCTTGGGCGTCAAATAAGTTCATTTATGTCATTGGATTAACTTTTAGGTCATTTTTTTCCTTCTTGGGTAATTCTAGTCCAATTAGGGTTTTTAACCAATCTAGTGCATCCAATAAGTTCATTTGTGTCATTGGATTAACCTTTAGGTTATTTTCATCCTCCCTAGGCTTATTCTAGTCCAATTAGGGTTTTTAACCAATCTTGTGCATCGAATAGGTGTGTTTGTGTCATTGGATTAACATTTCGATCATTTACGTCCCCCTAGGCTTATTCTTGCCTAATTAGGGTTTTTAACCAATCTTGTGCATCCAATAAGTTCATTTGTATCATTGGATTAATATTTAGGTCATTTTCTTCCTCCCTAAGCTTATTCATGTTCTATTAGGGTTTTTAACCAATCTTGTGCATTAAATAAGTTCATTGGTGTCATTGGAATAACATTTAGGTCGTTTTTGTCCTCCTTGGGTAATTCTAGTCCGATTAAGGAATTTAACCAATCTTGTGCATCAAATTGGTGTGTTTGTGTCATTGGATTAACACTTATGTCATTTTCGTCCTTCCTAAGCTTATTCTAGTCCAATTAGGGTTTTTAACCAATTTTGTGCATCCAATAACTTCATTTGTGTCATTGGATTAACTTTTAGGTCAATTTCGTCCTCCATAGGCATATTCTTTTCCAATTAAGGTTTTTAACCAATTTTATGCATCCAATAGGTGTGTTTGTGTCATTGGATTAACATTTAGGACATCTACGTCCTCCTAGGCTTATTCTTGTCCAATTAGAATTTTTAATAAATCTTGTGCATCCAATAAGTTCATTTGTGTCATTCGATTAACATTTAGATCCTTTTCTTCCTCCCTAGAGTTATTCTAGTCCAATTAGGATTTTTAACCAATCTAGTGCATCCAATAAGTTCATTTGTGTCATTGAATTAACATTTAGGTCATTTACGTCCTCCATAGGCTTATTCTTGTCCAATTAGGGTTTTTAACCAATCTTGTACATCCAATAAGTTCATTTGTGTCGTCGGATTAACATTTATGTCATTTTCGTCCTCCATATGCTTATTCTAGTCCAATTAGGGTTTTGAACCAATATTGTGCATCCAATAAGTTCATTTGTGTCATTGGATTAACATTTAGGTCATTTTCATTCTCCCTAGGCTTATTCTCGTCTAATTTGGGATTTTAACCAATCTTGTGCATCCAATAGGTTTGTTTGTGTCATTGGATTAACATTTAGGTCATTTACGTCCTCCCTGGGATAATTCTAGTGCAATTTGGGTTTTTAACCAATCTTTTGCTTACATTAGGTGTGTTTGTGTCATAAGATTAACATTTAGGTTATTTTCGTCCTACCTATGCTTATTCTAGTCCAATTAGGGTTTTTAACCAATCTAGTGCATCCAATAGGTGTCTTTGTGCAATTGGATTAACATTTATGTCATTTTCATCCTCCCTAGGCTTTTTCTAGTCCAATTAGGGTTTTTAACCAATCTTCTGCATCCAATAGGTGAGTTTGTGTCGTTGGAGTAACATTTAAGTCATTTTCTTCCTCCATAGGCACATTTTAGTCCAATTAGGGTATTTATCCAATCTTGTGCATCCAATACGAACATTTGTGTCATTGGATTAACTTTTAGGTAAATTTTGTCATCCTTAGGCTTATTCTTGTCCAATTAGGGTTTTTAACTAATCTTGTGCATCCAATAGGTATGTATGTGCCATTGGATTAACATTTAGAACATTTTCATCCTCCCTAAGCTTATTCTAGTCCAATTAGGATTTTTAACCAATCTAGTGCATCCAATCAGTTCATTTGGGTCATTGGATTAACAGTTAGGTCATTTTCATCCTCCCTAGGCTTATTCTAGTCTAATTTGGGTTTTTAACCAATCTTGTGCATCCAATAGGTGTGTTTGTGTCATTGGATTTACATTTAAGTCATTTTCGTCCTCCTAGGCTTATTCTTGTCCAATTTGGGTTTTTAACCAATCTTGTGCATCACATAAGTTCATTTGTGTCATTCGATTAACATTTAGGTCATTTTCTTCCTCCCTAGACTTATTCTAGCCGAATTAGGGTTTTTAACCAATCTTTTGCACCAAATAAGTTCATTTGTAGCATTGGATTAACATTTTTGTCAGTTTCTTCCCCCCTGGGATAATTCTAGTCCAATTAGGATTTTAAACCAATCTTGTGCATACAATAGGTGTGTTTGTACCATAGGATTAATATTTAGGTCAATTTCGTCCTCCCAAGGCATTTCCTAGTCCAATTAGGGTTTTTAACCAATTTTGTACATCTAATATGTGAGTTTGTTGTTGATTATTATGACCTCGAATAATCAGAATATATTAGTCTTTAATCAAATTAAAATAATATTACATACACAACGGAATTATAATGCCGCATACACGATTAGCAATTAAAAGTAAAAAGATAAAGGATAGAATGCACCAAGATTTATCCTGGTTCAGTTGTCAACGAGACAACCTACATCCAGTCCTGACAATCCAACTGGATTTCAGCTTTTCTCCAATAGAAAGAATTGTGAATTGTTTACAGATTGTCCAGTTTCCTCGAAACCTATCTATCTCTCACAATCTCTTTCCTATTGCTCACCCCTTGATCCTTGTAGTCAATCAGCAGACTCACACAAAATCAAAGTACGGCTCCTTCTTGATGAGGCCTCTCACCCAAGAAGATCGCCACCAGTTTCTAGTTGGATTTCTAGCAGTCGTTTTCTTTACAAAGTATTTATTTCAAACATAATAAAAGAAGTAGTAAAAGAAGTCTTCAATCTTGAACAATGTGTCTTCTCACAAATCTGGTTATTCAAGAATGGATTATGAGAACATTGTCTTTTCTCTCAAGAATACTTTTTCAGCTCTCTCAATCATTATGGATAATCTTTTTGGCTTTGATCTGAAAAGCAATATCAGAATGTTAACAATGTGTTGTATTGTGTTAATGAGAGTTTATGAATGTTTATCATTGTTTCATGAATTGTTTTTTTGAGAGTTTGATTGAAAACAGTTTTTATAGTTTCTAAAAAACACCTAATAAATAGATATGCCAATCGATTCATTAAAGTTATATGTAAGACCCGTAATTTTAAAGTGTACTTTATGTATTTTGTGTATTTTGGATTTTGGCTCGGAGGCTTTTAAGCCAAAGTTAATAATATTTTGGGAGTTTTATAATCAAAAAAGATATTTCTGATTCCAACGAGAATTTCTCGTCGATAAATACAAATTTGAAATAACGCGATGAACCTATTTTACGTAAATTTTTCATGCCTTTGGGTGAAATCTGTTAATTTTTAATAAATATCAACGGTATTTGGAGATATTCTTAAAAGTAAGTAATATATATATATATTATATATATATATATATATATATATATATATCTTGTATATATGGTTTGTTTAGAGGGGAAAAGGAAAAGGAAACTAGAAAGAACAGGAAAGGAAATAGAAAGGAAAAGAGAATAGAGGAAGGAAAAAGGAAAGAGAAAAACTGAAAACACATTCCATCGTTCTTCCTGAAAACCCGCGGCCAAAATCCCGTCCTTTCTCCCATCTTTCTCTCTTTCGTCGCTTTTTCTTTTCTTCAAAAAACTAGATAACACCAAGGTTGGGTGAGAGTTGGACAAGAGTCTTTCGCAACTCGCAACTCTTCCTCTTTGATCGAAAACGAAGAACAAGCGGTATTTGAGATCCAAACACAAACCCCTCCGTTTCTTCTAGATCCAAGCTTCATTTCTCGAAGAGATAGAAGGGAAAGTTGCAGACCACCACACTACGGTACTAGTGAACTAATTTGGGAGCGGCGTTGCGAGCGGGGATTTTACCGGAATTACTCGCGGTACCGGAAACGCACGTTAAAGCTAACGCTAAGGTAAGGGCTCCTTCCAAACTTCTAGTTTGCATTAGGGACTTATCTGTGGTTGTGTGGGAAGGAAACTGTTTAGGATTTATTGTATCGATTTTGGGAAAAACGAATCTAAGACTTTATGGGTAAAATCTTAGAGTTAGGTTTTGGTTATATTTGATGGATGTTTCGTGGAAAATGAACTTAACTCATTTGTGTATGATTATGGGTAAATGAAATTTGATGTGTTTGAGTGCTATGTTGTGTTGATTTGTTTTCGTCGTATTTGACGGGTTCTAAGTTAATACCGATGAAATTTGATGTGTTTGGTGTGGATGTGAATTGAATTTGATAAAATGTTTTGAGTTGGTTTTGTTGTGAAATTTGAAAAACCATTAGAGTTAAACGAGTATTAAAAATGGGGAATCTTTTAATATCTCGGTTTACTTAATGTGTGTTTGTGAAAATCGTTTAAGTTAACTGGATATTGAGAATGGGGAATCTCTTAATGTCTGGGTTACTTAATTTGTTTTGAAAATCGTTAAGTTAAATGAGTATTAAGAATGGGGAATCTCTCAATGTCTTGTTTACTTAATGTTTTGTTTTGAAAATCGTTAAGTTAAATGGGTATTAAGAATGGGGAATCTCTTAATATCTTGTTTGCTTAATATTCGTTTCGGAAATCGTTTAAGTTAAAAGAGTATTAAGAATGGGGAATCTCTTAATATTTCTGTTTACTTAAAGTTTGTTTTGAAAATCGTTTAAGTCAAAAGAGTATTTAAGAATGGGGAATCTCTTAATATTTCTGTTTGCTTAATATTTGTTGTGAAAATCGTTTAAGTCAAGTGAGTATTAAAAATGGGGAATCTTTTAATATCTGCATTTGCTTAGCGATTGTTGTGGATGGAGTCAGTATATGCTCATGCATTTTCATGCTTTTTGTAAATCGTGCAGACCCGTGATAGGTGGCACCTTGATAAATAGTACTTTGGCCTGTGATAGGCGGTACATTTATGATTTACGTTTTTGAAACCGTGCAGACCCGTGATAGGTGGCACCTCGATAAACGATACCGGCCCGTGATAGGCAGTACGTTTATGGTTTTCGGTTTTTTTGTAAATTGTGCAGACCCGTGATAGGTGGCACTTGGTAAATAGTACTTTGGCCTGTGATAGGCGGTATATTTACAATTTACGTTATTTTAGTAAGCCGTGCAGACCCGTGATAGGTTGCACCTCGGTAAACGATACGGCCCGTGGTAGGCAGTACGTTTATGGTTTACGCTTTTTACTAAATCGTGCAGACCCGTGATAGGTGGCACCTTGGTAATCGGTACTTTGGCCTGCGATAGGCGGTACGATTATGATTTGCGGCCCTTCGAGGAGGGTTTTGGTTTGGAATTCCGAGTCCATGCATTTTGGCATATACGCATTGCATTAGGGTGCTTGGCACGCGAGTCGTGGTTGATTTGAGTTTTATCATTGAGTGATTTGAATTTGAGTCGTTGTGGTAATTGCGTTGAAAATGCTAAGTGTTATGTGTTGATTGTTGTGTGTAAGTATGATGGTTATGGAGATCCCAATTGCCGTGGTAATCGCGTAGGAATTGCTAAGTGTTAGGTTGTGAACTTGATTAGGAATGACTTGAGTAAATGCATGAATTTTTGGAAAAACGATTAGGGAAATCGATTTCCCAATCGATTGGATGAGTTGCAGGAAGTTCACCATTTTGACCTAATCGATTTGCCAATCGATTGTATAAATGTATCTTTCAAAATCTTTTAAGAAATCGATTTGGAAATCGATTGGCAGAGAGGCAGGAACTCAGCAAAACTGCCGAAATCGATTTGGAAATCGATTTGGCAACCCAGGGACTCATCAGAACTGACAAAATCGACTTAGAAATCGATTTGGTCATGCAGAAACTCAGCAGAACTGACCAAATCGATTTGGCAATCGATTGGCTCAGCAAAAGTCCTTATTTTGAGTTAGATAATCGATTGCTCAATTGATTTATCAATGCTTTGGCCAGTTATGTATTACTTGATGGTTTGAGAACTTCATTTTGAGTTCATTGTTAATTGACAAGCATTATATGAACTTTTAGCATATGGAAAATCCTTTTAAGGTGCATGCTTAGTTGAAAAGTTATTTGGGCATTTAAAAACTTAATTGTTATGTGTTAACTGCTATTTTCTGGTTGGTGATCCTTTACAATTATTGTGGAAATCTGGGCTTTGCCCTCAGATGAGAGTCAGGACGATCCTACCGGTTCGTACCCTACGGACGGGAATGGAGATGGGAACGCGTGATTGCAGTTACATTAGGAGGATCTCACGGGGCGCGTGGAGATACTCAGGGTGTATAGCTTTTTGGTAGGATGATCAGATTAGGATGATGTATAGGAACTAGGTGTCCTTCTTTTTGGATTGGAGTATTTTTTAGTTTGGAAAACTGTACTTATACTAATATTGTCAGTTTGACTTTTTACTTGAATGGGTTCCATGTACCATTTGTTGTTGTGTAAATGTTTTGGATTTATAATTGGAGAAACTCTTCCGCTGTTTGTAAATTATAATGACTCAATTATTTATCCAAAGGCATTTTCCTGATTTAATCCTTTGTTTTATTTTAATTCCTTTTAATCTCTTTCAAAAAAATATATATATATATATACCCTCGCTTTGAAAAACGGGGTGTTACATTTATAAAACAGGGCTAATCGATTTGCCAATCGATTATCGCGGGTCTTGTTTTTCTTGAATCTTGAGACTACATAAGCCAATTGATTTATCAATCGATTCTTTAAACAAACTCTTTTCAATGATTTATGTTAAGACTTATATGCATCGATTTCATAATCGATTGCAGGTGTTTTGTCCAAAGTAAAAATCACACCAATCGATTATTTAATCGATTTATTAAGTCTCATAATCGATTTTACAAATACTCAGAATCGATTTGGCCACAAGCTCAAAGTTCACTGTGATTTCAAAAAGGTTCTTTCAATCGATTGTGTTCAAGACAGTGACTTAGCTATTTGATGTTAATCGAAGTGCCAATCGATTTGTTTGTATTTGCCTGAAAAGTTCTTACCTGATGTTTAGTTCAATCGATTAACCAATCGATTGCAACCAAACTTAACATGATTGAAATTCACACAATAGATTGTCCAATCGATTGTGTTTGTCACAGGTTAAGTTATTTTTCAAATGTTATCTAAGCAATCGATATGCCAATCGATTACCCTAGAAATTGCATTCTCACTATGACTTGATCAATCGATTTGCCAGTCGATTGGTTTCAATCAGTTTTACTTTGTGATGTGTACAATCGATTTGCCAATCGATTAGCCTGTAAAAAC
The DNA here is from genome assembly GCA_002896235.1 of Cicer reticulatum. Taxonomy (NCBI): domain Eukaryota; kingdom Viridiplantae; phylum Streptophyta; class Magnoliopsida; order Fabales; family Fabaceae; genus Cicer; species Cicer reticulatum. The sequence goes on from PGWS01038049.1 coordinate 8,955, forward strand.
AGGGTGCCACTGACTTGTGCAATTTTCATTTCTAATGGTGCAAGTCGATTGCCTAATCGATTATACAATCACAAACAATTATGTTTCCTTACACCCTTGTTATGAAATCGATTTCCCAATCGATTTACTCAGTCAATGATCAACTTTTGTTGATTTCTTGTGTTCCAAGCAATTTGTATCAAATGTGTAGGATTGAATTGTTGTTCCTGAAATCTTGCTCGATTAAAATGTTAGATTTATCATATGATATATGAACATTGTATGTTTGTTAAATATGTAAAAATTAGGATTCAAAATTAGGTTCCTCTGCTGCTTGACGACCGATGTCTGCAATGTCTTCAAATGACAGTTTGATACCCAAGTGAGCTTGAATCGCATCCACATCCTGAACAACCGAATTCAAGGATGCCTGGAGAGTCCTTAAGTTAGCTTCCATTCTGGACTGTGATTCTAGCATCTTGGCATTGTGTGCCATCTGAGCTTCTATGAATTCCGTTATCTTAGCAACAAAATCAGGAGGGGCTGAGGTAGTAGCAGTTTGAGTCTGAGGTTGTGGCTGAGGTTGTGCTGGTTCAACAGTAGCCTGAGGTCTTATCCATATACCATGTAACCTTTTCAATTGCATTTGATTCACAATTGATTCTCCAAATATCAGAGTGGTTTTTGCAGATTCTTCATTAACAAACGAAACCTTGAAATGTTTAAGAATCTTGGTAATCAGTTGTGGATAAGGCAACATAAGCTTGCTCTGTGAAGCTTCCAGCATGTGCCTTAGCACAATCCAAGTCCAGCTCGTCCTGAGCTCCTTTGATAAGCCCCATAACAGTAGTATGTCCAGTTTCTGAACTACTGCATGGTTGCCTGAACGAGGTACAAGCATCCTGGTCAGCGTGTACATCAACATCCGATGTTGGACCTTCATTTGACCAATAGGTAATGAAATGGTTTCCACAAACCATCAATCATCAGGTCCTTTACTGCAGCATGCCTGTCAACAGATTCTTCCCAACCTTCGTCAGCCGTATCAGCTTCAGAACTGCCGTCGATAGATTTTCCGTAAAAAGGTAATCCTGATAAGGTAGAAAAATCATCAAATGACATAGCAATCCTTTTACCTTTGACTTGAGCCTTAAAACCTTCTTCTGTCAGCTTAAACGTAGAATAAAATGCCCTTATCAAACGTGGATGACTGTCGAGTGTAGAAGATAGAAAGCTCTCAAGACCGTGAAATCGTAGATGATTCTAAAACGTAAAACCGTCAGTATCAAAGTATGCAAATCCAGAGTTATACCCTCATGGATTTTTCTCTTCAGAAAATCTGATTGTATAGAAGGTTCAGCATCTTTTTCCTTGGATACGTGTACTTTCTTGGCAGGGGGTGAGGAAACAGATTTCTTCTTCCTCTTTTGTGAAATTACTTTCATGGCATCAGCCATGAGTTTTTCCGTTGGGGGTTCCTTTCGCTTTTTAGGCTTCTCTTGAATAGGAGCGGGTGCCTTGCCTTTGTCTTTGGCAAGTATTTTATGTGTAGGTATTGGTACTCTTTTTGTTAGAGTGGGTGGTGGTGAAGGGGTTTCACTGTTTGAAGATGATGAAGGTGAAGAAGTGCGTGCCTGGGTTTGTTTTACTCTTGCCATACTCGTATATTGGAGTAGATAGATTGTAGATTGAGTGTAGATAGCAACAAAATAACAATAGCAGAGACAGAAGGATCAAGCAGATTGAGAAAATTAGTGAAACTGAAAGAAATGCAGTGCATAAATCGATTGAGAACTGTTCCTATTTAAAACCCTTAATCATGTAAATCGATTCCCAAATCGATTAGGTTACCGTTACTGGTAATGTCAATCGATTTAGTAATTATTACTCATAACGGCTAGTTACAACGGTCTTATTTCAAATCGATTCCCAAATCGAATTCCAGTTTTACTTAATCGATGTCCAAATCGATTGTCTTAACGTTACAAGAAGAACTAGTCGATTTCCCAATCGACGCTCGGGCAAGTTAAAAAAAAATTTCTGAACTTTGAATTCTGGGGTCAAAGCAATCGATTCCCAAATCGATTTCATAAACCATTTACCATGCTGGTAATCGATTTCCAAATCGATTTAACTGAAGAAACAACTGCAAACACCAGAAATCCCATGATCATACCTCACTAGGATCAATGATCCCTAGTTTAATCCTTATATACAGAAAGCTTTCTCTTGGTAAAGCTTTTGTGAAGATGTCAGCTAACTGTTCGGCAGTGTTAACATACTCAAGCTTAATGATTCCATTTTGAAAGTGATCTCTTATAAAATGATGTCTTACTTCAATGTGTTTGGTCCTGGAGTGCATTACTGGATTCTTGGTTATACTTATTGCACTTGTGTTATCACACATGATAGGTACTGTTCCCAAGTCAACACCAAAGTCCAATAAGTGATGTTTCATCCAAAGTATCTGAGCACAACAGCTCGTAGTTGCAATATATTCAGCTTCAGCAGTTGATAAAGCGATGCTTGTCTGTTTCTTACTAAACCATGACACAAGAGAGTTTCCAAGTAAATGACAAGTTCCTGAGGTACTTTTCCTGTCGAGTTTACATCCGGAAAAGTCTGAATCTGAGTAACCAACCAAAGTACAAGTTGATCCTTTTGGATACCACAATCCAAGACTCTTAGTTCCTACCAAGTATCTGAAAATTCTCTTAACTGCACTGAAATGAGATTCCTTTGGATTTGATTGATACGTTGCACACATACAAACACTGAACATGATGTCTGGTCGGCTTGCTGTAAGGTAGAGCAGAGATCCTATCATACCACGAAATCTAGTAACATCTACAGGTTTACCTTTCTCATCTCGGTCTAAGAAATTTCCTTGACTCATGGGTGCATCAATGGATTTAAGATTTTCAAAGTTAAATTTCTTTATCAAATCAGAACAGTATTTAGATTGACTAATGAAAAATGCCTTGCTTGCTTTGGTTAATTTGAAATCCCAAGAAATATATGACAGTTCACCCATCATTGACATTTCAAATTTACCTTTCAGCAAATTTTCAAATTCTTTGCACAGTTTATTATTTGTAGATCCAAATATTATATCATCAACATATACTTGGACAAGCAAGATATCATTTCCAGTAGTTTTTTGTGAAAAGGGTCTTGTCAACATTTACTCTTAAAAAGTTTTGTTGAATAAGGAAATTGCTGAGCTTCTCATACCAAGCTCTTGGAGCTTGTTTTAACCCATAGAGGGCCTTTGAGAGCTTATACACATGATTAGGAAAATCAGGATTTTCAAAACCAGGTGTTTGCCTAACAAAAACTTCCTCTTGAAGGTCACCATTGAGAAAGGCACTTTTCACATCCATTTGATAAAGATTAAAGTCCATTATACAAGCATAAGCCAATAAAATTCTTATGGCTTCTAATCTAGCTACAGGGGCATAGGTTTCATCAAAATCTATTCCCTCCTCTTGACTATAACCCTTGGCTACTAGTCTAGCTTTGTTCCTTGTTATCACACCATTTTCATCCAACTTGTTTCTGAACACCCATCTGGTTCCTATGACATGCTTACCCTCTGGCCTAGGTACTAAACTCCACACCTTGTTTCTCTCAAACTGGTTTTAACACCTCTTGCATAACAAGTATCCACTCACTATCTAACAGGGCTTCCTTAATGTTCTTAGGTTCAATCTGAGATACAAAGGCTGTAAAGTTACAAAACTGACTAAGGTTTCTCCTAGTTGCAACACCTTTAGAGATATCGCCTATAATGTTGTCTAAAGGGTGGTTTCTGTTGAACTTCCATTCCTTAGGCAACTCACTGGTTTCTATAGGTTCTACAAGGTCTGATCTAGTTGGAGGGTCAGCTATAGGTTGTTCTAGTGGTTCAGATTCTACAACTTCGTCCAAAATGTCATCAACCTTAGAAGGAGTTTTGTTCAAGTTTTCTGTAAATAATTCATCAAACTTTTCATGAACTGACTCTTCTATGGTCTTTGTTCTTTTGTTGTAGATTCTATAGGCCTTACTAGTTTAGGAATATCCTAAAAAGATACCTTCATCTGCCTTAGGGTCAAACTTTCCTAGGTGTTCTTTGCCATTGTTCAACACAAAGCACTTACAACCAAAGATTCTAAAGTAGGAAAGGTTTGGTTTTCTACCCTTGTAAAGCTCATAGGGTGTTTTCCTAAGCAGGGGCCTAATGAGAACTCTATTGACAACATGAGTGGCTGTACTAATTGCATCTGCCCAAAAGTACTTAGGTAGGTTGGAGTCCTTAATCATTTTGGAAAGCATCATTTTGGAATTCACCTCCATGATCACTTTTTATTGAAACAATTTTCTGGTCATTCTCATTTTGAACTAAAGCATTAAATTTCTTAAAAATTGAGAATGTATCACTCTTATGAGCCAGAAAATAAGTCCATGTGAACCTTGAGTAATCATCAACCAGCACATATCCATAGAGGTTTCCACCTAAACTCTTAACTTGGGCAGGTCCAAAAAAGGTCCATGTGAACTAGTTGTAAAACTCTATTTGTTCTAAACCAAGTCTATAGAGGGAAAGGGAGTCTTAACCAGTTTACTTTTCTCACATGAATCACACAGTCTATCCTTAGAAAACTTCCTATTTGGTAGACCTAAGACTAGCTGTTTGCTGACAAGTTTATTCAAATGATTTATATGGATGTGAGCTATTCTTTTATGCCAAAGCCATGTTTCATCTGAATTAGACAATAAGCAGCATATAGCACTTGGTACATAATTGAAATCTAACATGTAAATGTTGTTAATTCTGTCACCAACTAGCTTTATGTGTTTGTCATCTTTATGCTCAATAATGCAAGATTGTGATGAAAAACTTACTTGAAAACCTTTATCACATAGCTGGCTTATACTCAGTAAGTTGTGTTTTAATCCTTCAACATATAACACATTTTTGATTACTGCAGTTGACTCATTGCCTATGTCACCAATTCCAATAATCTTTCCTCTGTTGTTGTCACCATATTTGACAAAACCTCCTTCCTTTAATGTCAAGGACAGGAATTTGGATTTGTCACCTGTCATGTGCTTTGAGCATCCGCTATCTAAATACCATGAATGCTTCGTGGATGTCAAGCACACCTGCAACATACAATCAGAATTTTGTTTTAGGTCCCAATTTAAATTGGGTCCTGGATGGTTAGTGTCAAACACAGATTTCTTTACTATCCAAACTTGCTTCCATCCTCTATTGGCTAATTTTTTAAATTTGCAATTTGACACAAAATGTCCCTTTCTGCAACAGAAATGACATTTGCCATCAAAGGATGAATGTTTGTTTGGTTTAGTAAAGATGTCATACATACTCTTAGCAATAGCAGATTTTTGACCATGTTTGACATTTCTGGTTTGCATATAACCAATACCATATCTGTTTTTATTTCTTTTAACGTGCATATTTGGTGTATATCCTAAACCAGATTTTTCATGAACATGTCTTTGATTGCTAAGTATGACATTCAGTTTATCTTTACTATTAGCAAACTTCAATAAATCAGATTTTAATGATGCAACATTATTCTCAAGTTCAATGCATCTTGCAGATTTGTCATGTGAATCCTTTTTTAGTTGTTCACATAAATTTTCAATTTCTTTATGGTCATTTTTCATTTGTTCAAACATTTTCTTTGTGCTTAACAACTGTTTTATGGAATTCACATAATCATCATGCAGCTCATTGAAAGCTTCTTGTAGCTCATCATAGGTTGGATTAGATTGTGAACTAACCTCATTTTCTGATTCTGAATCGGTATTTGCCATGAGACACAGATTCACTTCTTCTTCATCCGAAGAGGCAGAGGATTCTTCGTTGTCGTTCCATGCAATATAAGCTTTTCTGATTTTGGTGACTGGTTCCTTGCCTTTTGGTTTTGTAGCTCTATTTTTGTTCTGCAATTTGTAGCATTCTGACTTTATGTGACCAGTTTTACCACATTCATAGCATGTAATTGTCTTGTTGTCACTAGTCTTAGAGCTGGATGGCTTTCTGAATTTGTTGTCTTTCTTCTTCAGAAATTTCTTAAATTTCTTGACAAGCAACCCGATCTCAGGCTCTTCAGTTTCACTGCTTGATTCATCTGAGCAGCTATCTGATTCAGTTTTCGATTGATGGGCTTGGACTTTCAAGGATAATCCTTTCTTTTTCCTGCTTTCCAGTTCTGATTCGTCCAGCCGATGCAGTTCCATTTCATGTTCCCTTAGTTTTCCAAATAGTGTTGCTGTTGTCATTTTTGCTAGATCTTTAGATTCAACTATAACAGTTATTTTAGGCTGCCATTCTCTGGTTAGACACCTCATAATTTTTCCGATCTGCTGTTCATTCTCCACCTGTTTTCCCAGTGCATGAAGGTTGTTTATCACGTGTGTAAATCTCGTATGTAGATCACTTATAGATTCATCTTTCTTCATGCTGAACAATTCGTATTCGTGCATAAGTGTATTTACGCGAGCTCTTTTCACATCTGTGGTTGCTTCATGTGTTTCTTGAAAGAATGTCCCACATTTCCTTTGTTGATCTGCAGTTTGATACCCTAAAGAATTCTTCTACACACAAAGCAGATGTTATAATGTTCTTAGCTTTAGCATTATAACCTACCTTCTTTTTATCGTCCTCAGACCAGTCGACTCTGGGCTTGGGAATCATCGAGTCATTTGTTCCTGCAATCTTCGGAATGTATGGGCCATTTTCAACAGCGTCAAGGATGTCTATGCCACTGGCTTCCAGGAATATCAGCATCCCGTGCTTCCAGTACATATAAGTTGTTCCATTGAATGCTGGAGGTCTTGCTAGTGATGCGCCTTCTCCCAGAAAATCAGTTGAGGCCATATTCCTTTTTATGAGTTTTACCTCTCGAAAAGTCAAGCTCTGAGGCCAATTGTTGATTATTATGACCTCGAAATAATCAGAATATATCAGTCTTTAATCAAATTAAAACAATATTACATACACAGCGGAATTATAATGCGGCATACACGATTAGCAATTAAAATTAAAAAGATAAAGGATATAATGCACCAAGATTTATCCTGGTTCAGTTGTCAACGAGACAACCTACATCCAGTCCTGACAATCCAACTGGATTTCAGCTTTTTCTCCAATAGAAAGAATTGTGAATTGTTTACAGATTGTCCAGTTTCCTCGAAACCTATCTATCTCTCACAATCTCTTTCCTATTGCTCACCCCTTGATCCTTGTAGTCAATCAGCAGACTCACACAAAATCAAAGTACGGCTCCTTCTTGATGAGGCCTCTCACCCAAGAAGATCGCCACCAGTTTCTAGATGGATTTCTAGCAGTCGTTTTCTTTACAAAGTATTTATTTCAAACATAATAAAAGAAGTAGTAAAAGAAGTCTTCAATCTTGAACAATGTGTCTTCTCACAAATCTGGTTATTCAAGAATGGATTATGAGAACATTGTCTTTTCTCTCAAGAATACTTTTTCAGCTCTCTCAATGATTATGGATAATCTTTTTGGCTTTGATCTGAAAAAGCAATATCAGAATGTTAACAATGTGTTGTATTGTGTTAATGAGAGTTTATGAATGTTTATCATTGTTTCATGAATTGTTTTTTTGAGAGTTTGATTGAAAAACAGTTTATATAGTTTCTAAAAAACACCTAATAAATAGATATGCCAATCGATTCATTAAAGTTATATGTAAGAACCGTAATTTTAAAGTGTACTTTATGTATTTTGTGTGTATTTTGGATTTTGGCTCCGAGGCTTTTAAGCCAAAGTTAATAATATTTTGGGAGTTTTATAATCAAAAAGATATTTTGATTCCAAATTAGAATTTCTCGTCGATAAATAAATTGAAATTAACGGCGATGAACCTTTTACGTAGAATTTATGCCTTATGGGTGAAATGGTATTTTAATAAATATCAAGGTATTTGGAGATATTTATTAAAAGTAAATATATATATATATATATATATATATTATATATAATATATATATATATATATATATAATATACATTTTATGTATATATTTGTTTGAGGGGAAGGAAAAAGGAAATAGAAAAGAAGGAAAGGAAAATCAAAAGAGAATAGAGGAAAGGAAAAAAGGAAAGAAAACTGAAAAACACATTCCATCGTCTTCTTCCTCTGAACCCGCGGCCAAAATCCCTCTTTCTCCCATTTTCTTCTTTCGTCGTTTCTTTTCTTCAAAACTAGTAACCCAAGGTTGGGTGAGAGTTAGATCAACGTTTTCGCAAACTCCACTCTTCCTCTTTGATTCGAAAACGAAGAGAAAAACGGTATTTGAGATCCAACACAAACCCCTCCGTTTCTTCTAGATCCAAGCTTCATTTCTCGAAGAGATAGAAGGGAAAGTTGCTCACCACCACGCTACGGTACTAGTGAACTAATTTGGGAGCGGCGTTGCGAGCGGGGATTTTACCGGAATTACTCGCGATACCGGAAACGCACGTTAAAGCTAACGCTAAGGTAAGGGCTCCTTCCAAACTTCTAGTTTGCATTAGGGACTTATCTGTGGTTGTGTGGGAAGGAAACTGTTAGGATTTATTTGTATCAATTTGGGGAAAAACGAATCTAAGACTTTATGGGTAAAATCTTAGAGTTAGGTTTTGGTTTATATTTGAATGGATGTTTCGTGGAAAATGAACTTAACTCATTTGTTTATGATTATGGGTAAATGAAATTTGATGTGTTTGAGTGCTATGTTGTGTTGATTTGTGTTCGTCGTATTTGACGGGTTCTAAGTTAATACGATGAAATTTGATTTGTGTTCGTCGTATTTGACGGGTTTCTAACTTGTGCAATTTTCATTTCTAATTGTGCCAGTCGATTGCCTAATCGATTATACAATCACAAACAATTATGTTTCATTACACCCTTGTTATGAAATCGATTTCCCAATCGATTTACTCAGTCAATGATCAACTTTTGTTGATTTCTTGTGTTCCAAGCAATTTGTATCAAGTGTGTAGGATTGAATTGTTGTTCCAGAAATCTTGCTCAATTAAAATGTTATATTTATCATATGATGTATGAACATTGTATGTTTGTTAATTATGTCAAAATTAGGATTCAAAGAACTAAAGTCCAATTAGGGTTTTTAACCAATTTTGGACATCCAATAAGTTCATTTGTGTCATTGGTTTAACTTTTACGTCATTTTCGTCCTCGCTAGGCTTATTCTTGTCCAATTAGGGTTTTTAACCAATCTTGTGCATCCAATAGGTGTGTTTGTGTCATGTCATTAACATTTAGGTCATTTTCATCATCCTAAGGTTTTTACGAGTCCAATTATGGTTTTTAACCAATGTTGTGCATCCAATAAGTTCATTTGTGTCATTGGATTAACATTTATGTCATTTTCTTCCTCCTTGGGCTAATTCTAGTCCAATTAGGATTTTAAACCAATCTTGTGCATACAATAGGTGTGTTTGTGTCATAGGATTAACATTTACGTCATTTTCATGCTCCCTAGGCTTTTTCTTGTCCAATTAGGGTTTTAAACCAATCTTGTGCATACAATAGGTGTATTGCTGTCATAGGATTAACATTTAGGTCATTTTCATCCTCCATAAGCTTATTCTAGTCCAATTAGGGTTTTTAACCATTATTGTGCATCCAATAAATTCTTTTGTGTCATTGGATTGACTTTTAGTTCATTTTCGCCACCTTGGGCTAATTCTTGTCCAATTAGGGTTTTTAACCAATCTTGTGCATACAATAGGTGTGTTTGTGTCATAGGATTAACATTTAGGTCATTTTCGTCCTACCTAGACTTGTTCTTGTCCAATTAGGGTTTTTAACCAATCTTGTGCTTCCAATAGGTGTGTTTGTGTCATTGGATTAACATTTAGGTCATTTACGTCCTCCTAGGCCTACTCTTGTCCAATTAGAGATTTTAACCAATCTTTTGCATCGAATAAGTTCATTTGTGTCATTGGTTTAAAATTTAGGTCATTTAATTCCTCCTTATGCTTATTATAGTCCAATTAGCGTTTTTAACCAATCTTGTGGATCGAATAAGTTTAATTGTGTCATTGGATTAATATTTAGGTCATTTTCGTCCTCCCTAGGCTTTACTCTAATCGAATCAGGGTTTTAAACAATCTTCTGCATCCAAGAGGTGTGTTGGTGTCAATTGCATTAACATTTTTGGTCATTTTCGTCATCCTGAGGTTTTTTACGAGTCCAATTAGGCAACTAATCAATGAATGTGCATCCAATAAGTTCATTTGTGTCATTGGATTAACTTTTAGGCCTTTTTCGTCCTCCCTAGATTTATTCTTGTCCAATTAGGGTTTTAACCAATCTTATGCATCCAATAGGTGTGTTTGTCTCATTGGATTAACATTTAGGTCATTTTCATCCTCCCTAAGCTTATTCTAGTCCATTTAGGGTTTTTAAACCAATATTGTGCATCCAATAAGTTCATTTGTGTCATTGGATTAACATTTAGGTCATTTTCATCCTCCCATGTTTATTCTAGCCATTTGGGGTTTTTAACCGAAATCTTGTGCATCCAATAATTGTGTTTGTGTCATTGGAATAAACATTTACGTTATTTTCATCCTCCCTAGGCTTTTCTAAGTCCAATTAGGGTTTTTAACCAATTTGTGCATCCAATAAGTTCATTTGTGTCATTGGATTAACATTTATGTCATTTTCTTCCTCCTTGGACTAAATCTTGTCCAATTAGGATTTTAAACCAATCTTGTGCAATTAGGGGTTAAAATGCAGGTCATTTTCATCCTCCCTAAGTTTATTCTAGTACCGTATTAGGGTTTTAACCATATATTGTGCATCCAATTAGAAAGTTCATTTGTGGTCATTGGATGAACATTTAGGTCATTTTCATCCTCCCTAGGATTATTCTAGTCCCATTTGGGATTTAACCAATCTTGTGCATCCAATAGGTGTGTTTGTTGTCATTTGATTAACATTTAGGTCATTTCATAATCCTGAGGCTTATTCTTGTTCCAATTAGGGTTTTCGAACCAATCTTATGCATCCAATAGGTGTCTTGTGTCATTGGATTAACATTGAGGTCACTTTCATCTTCCCTAGGCTTACTCTAGTCCAATTAGGGTTTTTAACCAATCTAGTGCATCCAATAAGTTCATTTGTGTCATTGGATTAACAATTAGGTCATTTTCATCCTCCCTAGGCTTATTCTAGTCCAATTAGGGGTTTTAACCAATCTTGTACATCCAATAAGTTCATTTGTATCGTCGGATTAACATTAATGTCATTTTCGTCCTCCCTAAGCTTATTCTAGTCCAATTAGGGTTTTTAACCAATCTTGTGCATCCAATAAGTTCATTTGTGTCATTTGATTAACTTTTAGGACTTTTTCGTCCCCTAGGCTTATTCTTGTCCAATGGGGTTTTTAACCAATCTTGTGCATCCAATAGGGTGTGTTGTGTCATTGGATTAACATTTAGGTCATTTTCATCCTCCCTAAGCGTATTCCTAGTCCAATTAGGGGGTTTTAACCAATATTGTGCTTCCAATAAGTTCATTTGTGTCATTGGATTAGCATTAAGCGTCTCTATACATCCTGCCAACTTAAGGCTTAATTCTAGTCCAATTTGGCGTTGTAACACAGTGTCCTGGTCTGTATCAATAGGTAGTGTTTTTGCATTGGATTAACATTACACGGGATCATTTTCATCATCGTAAGGCTTATTACTAGTCACAATTAAGATTTTTAACGTCAATCTTGTTCATTACCAATAGGTTCATTTTGTGTCATTGGATGAACATTTAGGCGTCATTTTCGCTCCACCTGGGGTAAATTATAGTCCAAATTAGGGTTTTAACCATCTTGGTGTATACAATAGGTGTGTTTGTGGCATAGGATTAACATTTAGGTCATATTCGTCCAACCTAGACTTGTTTTTGTCCAATTAGGGTTTTTTCGAAATCTTAGTATTCCAATAGGTTTGTTTGGTGTTCAATTGGAATTTAACATTTAGGTAATTTTTCATCCTCCCTATGCTTTCTAGTCCAATTAGGGTTTTATAACCAATCTAGAGCATGCCATAAGTTCATGTGTTCTCGTTGGTGTTAACATTTAGGTCATTTCATCCTCCGTAGGCTTTTCCTAGTCCAATTAGGGTTTTTAACCAATCTTGTACATCCAATAGGTGAGTTTGTGTCATTGGATTAACATTTATGTCTTTTTAGTCCTCCCTAAGCTTATTCTAGTCCAATTAAGGTTTTTAACCAATCTTGTACATCCAATAAGTTCATTTGTGTCATTGGATTAACGTTTAGGTCATTTTTGTCCTCCATAGGTTTATTCTTGTCCAATTAGGGTTTTTAACCAATCTTATTCATCCAATAGGTATGTTTTTGTCATTGGATTAACATTTAGGTCGTTTACGTCCTCTTAGGCTTATTCTTTTCCAATTAGGGTTTTTAACCAATTTTGTGCATCCAGTAAGTTCATCTGTGTCATTGGATTAATTTTTTAGGTCATTTTGTCCTCCCTATGCTTATTCTTGTCCAATTAGGGTTTTTAACCAATCTTGTGCATCCAGTAGGCGTGTTTGTGTCGTTGGATTAACATTTAGGTCATATTCATCCTCCCTAAGCTTATTCTAGTGCAATTAGGGTTTTTAACCAATCTTGTGCATCAATAAGTTTAATTGTGTCATTGGATTAACATTTAGGTCATTTCATCCTCCCTAAGCTTATTCTAGTGCCAATTAGGGTTTTTAACCAAATCTTGTGCATCCAATAAGTTTGATTTGTGTCATTGGATTAACATTAGGTCATTTTCATCCTCAATAGGCTTTATTCTTGTCGAATTAGGATTTTTATTCCAATATCTTGTTGCATACAATAGGTGTGTTGGTGTCATAGGATTAAAATGTAGGTCATTTTAATCCTCCCTAAGCTTATTCTAGTCCAATTAGGGTTTTTAACCAATATTGTGCATCCAATAAGTTCATTTGTGTATTTGAATTAACATTTAGGTCATTTTCATCCTCCCTAGTATTATTTCTAGTCCCATTTGGGTTTTGAACGAATCTTGTGCATCCAATAAGTGTGTTTAGGTGTCATTGGATTAACATTTAGGTCATTTTTCATATCATCCTGAGCTTATTCTTGTCCCAATTAGGATTTTTAACCAATCTTGTGCATCACATAAGTTCATTTGCCGTCATAGGATTGACTTTTAGGTCATTTTTGTCCACCCTTGGCAATTCTAGTCCAATTTTTGTTCTTTAACCAATCTTGTGCGTACAATAGGTGTCTTTGTATCATAGGATTAACATTTAGGTCAATTTTCGTCCTACCTAGACTGGTTCTAGTCAAATTAGGGTTTTTAACCAATCTTGTGCATCCTATAGGTGTGTTTGTGCGATTGGATTAACATTTAGGTCATTTTCATCCACCCTAGGCTTATTCTAGTCCAATTAGGGTTTTTTAACCAATCTAGTGCATCCAAAATAAGTTCATTTGTTTCATTGATTGACTTTTAATTCATTTTCGTCCCACTAGGCTTATTCTAGTCCAATTAGGGTTTTTACCAGTCTTGTGCATCCAATAAGTCATTTGTGTCATTGGATTAACGTTTAGGTCTTTTTCGTCCTCTCTAGGCTTAGTCTTGTCCAATTGGGGTTTTTAACCAATCTTGTGCATCCAATAGGTGTGTTTGTGTCGTCTGGATAACATTTAGGTTATTTCATCCCTCCTATGGCTTATTCTAGTCTAATTAGGGTTTTTAACCAATATTGTGCATCCAATAAGTTTCATTTGTGTCATTGGATTAACATTTTAGGTCATTTTTCATCCTCGCTAAGGCTTATTCTAGTCCAATTTGGGTTTTTAACCAATCTTGGTGCATCAATAGGTCATTTGTGTCATTGGATTAACATTAGGTCATTTACATCATCCTGAGGATTATTCCATGTTCCAATTATGGTTTTTTACAAATCTTGTGCATCAAATAAGTTCATTTGTGTCATTGGATTAAAGTTTAGGTCATTTCTAGTCCACCCTGGACTATTTCTAGTCCCAATTAGGGTTTTTAACCAATCTTGTGGAATTACATTTGTTTTAATATGTCATCCATAGGTGTTTGTGGCTTAGGGATTAACATATAGGTCATATTCGTCCTACCTAGGATTTGTTCTTGTCCAATTGGGGTTTTTAACCAATCTTATGCCTCCAATATGTGTGTTTGTTGTCATTGGATTAACATTTAGGTCATTTTCATCCTCCCTAGGCTTATTCTAGTCCAATTAGGGTTTTTAACCAATCTTGTTGCATCCAATTAAGTGTGTTTGTGTCATAGGATTAACATTTAGGTCATATTCATCCTCCCTAAGCTTATTCTAGTTGCAATTAGGGTTTTTAACCAATTCTTGTGCAACCAATAAGTTTAATTGTGTCATTGGATTAACATTTAGGTCATTTCATCCTGTATAGGCTAATTTCTAGTCAATTAGGATTTTTAACCAATTTGTGCATCTGATAGGTTGGTTTGTGTCATTGGCATTACATTTAGGTCATTTTCATCATCCTGAGGCTTTTCGAGTCCAATTAGGGTTTTTTAAACAATCTTGTGCAATCCAATAAGTTCATTTGTGTCATTGGATAAACATTTATGTCATTTTCTTCCTCCTTAGCTATTCTTGTCCAATTAGGTTTTTAACCAATCTGTGCATCCAATTTGTTTGTGTTGTTGCATAAAATATTGGTCATTTTCATCCTCCCATTCTAGTCCATTAGGTTTTTAACCAATGTTCTGCATCCAATATAAGTTCATTTGTGTCATTAGTTAACATTTAGGTTATTTTCATCCTCCCTAGGATTATTCTAGTCCCATTTGGGACTTGAACCAATCTTGTGCATCCAATAGGTGTGTTTGTGTCATTGGATTAACATTTAGGTCATTTTCATCATCCTGAGGCTTATTCTTGTCCAATTAGGGTTTTTAACCAATCTTGTGCATCACAAAAGTTCATTTGCGTCATTTGGATAGACTTTTAGGTCATTTTTCTCCACCCTGGGGCTAATTCTTAGTCCAATTTGGTTCTTAACCAATCTTGTGCGTACAATAGGTTCTTTTGTATCATAGGATTTAACATCTAGGTCAATTTAGTCCTACCTAGACTGGTTCTAGTCCAATTAGGGTTTTTAACCAATCTTGTGCATCCTATAGGTGTGTTTGTGTGATTGGATTAACATTTTTGTCATTTTCATCGTCCCTAGGCTTATTCTAGTCCAATTAGGGTTTTTAACCAATCTAGTGCATCCAATAAGTTCATTTGTGTCATTGGATTAACTTTTAATTCATTTTCGTCCCCCCTAGGCTTATTCTAGTCCAATTAGGGTTTTTATCCAGTCTTGTGCATCCAATAAGTTCATTTGTGTCATTGGATTAACTTTTAGGTCTTTTTCGTCCTCCCTAGGCTTATTCTTGTCCAATTTGGGTTTTTAACCAATTTTGTGCAGCCAATAGGTGTGTTTGTGTCATTGGATTAACATTAAGGTCATTTTCATCATCCTGAGGATTATTCATGTCCAATTAGGGATTTTAACCAATCTTGTACATCAAATAAGTTCATTTCTGTCATTGGATTAACGTTTAGGTCATTTTCGTCCACCCTGGGCTAATTCTAGTCCAATTAGGGTTTTTAACCAATCTTGTGAATACAATAGGTGTGTTTGTGGCATAGGATTAATATATAGGTCATATTCGTCCTACCTAGACTTGTTCATGTCCAATTAGGGTTTTTAACCAATCTTGTGCCTCCAATAGGTGTGTTTGTGTCATTGGATTAACATTTAGGTCATTTTCATCCTCCCTAGGCTTATTCTAGTCCAATTAGGGGTTTTAACCAACTAGTGCATCCAATAAGTTCATTTGTGTCATTGGATTAACATCTAGGCCTTTTTCATCCTCCTTAGGCTTATTCTAGTCCAATTTGGGTTTTTAACAAATTTTGTGCATCCAAGAGGTGTGTTTGTGTCATTGGATTAACATTTAGGTCATTTTCTTCCTCCCTAGGCTTATTCTTGTCCAATTAGGATTTTTAACCAATCTTGTGCATCCAATAGGTGTGTTTGTGTCGTTGGATTAACACTTAGGTCATTTTCGTCCTCCCTAAGCCTATTCTAGTCCAATTAGGGTTTTTAACCAATCTTGTGCATCCAATAAGTTCAATTGTGCCATTGGATTAACATTTAGGTCATTTTCATCCTTCCTAGGCTTATTCTAGTCCAATTTGGGGTTTTTAACAAATCTTGTGCATCCAATAGGTGTGTTTGTGTCATTGGATTAACATTTAGGTCATTTTCGTCCTCCCTAGGCTTATTCTAATCGAATCAGGGTTTTTAACCAATCTTCTGCATCCAAGAGGTGTGTTGGTGTCATTGCATTAACATTTTGGTCATTTTCATCATCCTGAGGTTTTTACGAGTCCAATTAGGGTTTTTAACAATCTTGTGCATTCAATAAGTTCATTTGTGTCGTTGGATTAACTTTTAGGTCTTTTTCGTCCTCCCTAGGCTTATTTTTGTCCAATTAGGGTTTTTAACCAATCTTGTGCATCCAATAAGTTCATTTGTGTCATTGGATTAAAATTTAGGTCATTTTCTTCCTCCCTAGGATTATTCTTGTCTAATTACGGTTTTTAACCAATCTTGTGCATAAATAAGTTCATTTAGGTCATTTTCATCCTCCCTAGTATTATTCTAGTCCCATTTGGGATTTGAACGAATCTTGTGCATCCAATAAGTGTGTTTGTGTCATTGGATTAACATTTAGGTCATTTTAATCATCCTTAGGCTTATTCTTGTCCAATTAGGGTTTTTAACCTATCTTGTGCATCACATAAGTTCATTTGCGTCATTGGATTGACTTTTAGGTCATTTTTGTCCACCCTGGGCTAATTCTAGTCCAATTTGGTTCTTTAACCAATCTTGTGCGTACAATAGGTGTCTTTGTATCATAGGATTAACATTTTGGTCAATTTCGTCCTACCTGTAAGACCCATAATTTTAAAGTACCCTTTTATGTATTTTTGGTATATTTTGGATTTTGGCTCGGAGGCTTTTAAGCCAAAGTTAATAATATTTTGGAGTTTTATAATCAAAAAGATATTTTCGATGCCAATTAGAATTTCTCGTCGATAAATAAATTGAATTAACTGCGGAAAATCCTTTACGGAGAATTTAAGGCGTTTCGGGTGAAACGGTAATTTAATAAATATCTAGATTTTGAGATATTTGTTAAGTTATATTTATTATATTTATATATATTATATATTTATGTATATATGTTTGATTGAGGGGAAAGGAAAGGGAAATAGAAAAGAAAGGAAAGGAAATAGAAAGGAAAGAGAATAGAAGAAAGGAAAAAGGAAGGAAAACAAAATCCCTCGTCTTCTTCCTCTGTTAACCGTGAGACCAATTCTCCTCCTCCTCCCATTTTTCGTTTTCGACGCTTCCTTTTCTTCAAAGCTAGTGACCCAAGGTTGGGTGAGAGTAGATCAAGGTTTTCGCAACTGCACTCTTCCTCTTTGATTCGAAAACGAAGAAAAACGGTTTTTGAGATCCAAACACAAACCCCTCCGTTTCTTCTAGATCCAAACCTCTTTTCTCGAAGAGATAGAAGGGAAAGTTGCTCACCTCCGTGCTACGGTGCTAGTGCACTAATTTGGAAGCGGCGTTGCGAGCGGAGATTTTACCGGAATTTCTCGCGGTACCGGAACGCACGATAAGCTAACGTTGAGGTAAGGGCTCCTTCCAAACTTCTAGCTTGCATTAGGGACTTATCTGTAGTTGTCTGGGAAGGAATTTGTTAGGGTTAAATGTATCGATTTGGGGAAAAACGAAACTAGTGCGTTATGGGTAAAAACCTTAAAGTTAGGTTTGTTTATAGTGATGAATGTTTCGTGGTAAATGAAATTTGATGTATCTGGGTGTTATGTTGCGTGATTTGTGTTCGTTGTATTTGGTGTGTTCGTACTTGATGTTTGTTAATTGGTGTGGTTGTTGTGAATTATGGTTTGAATGTGAAAGTATGTTTGAATTTGGTTCTGTGGAATTTGAAAACCATTAGAGTTAAACGAGTATTAAAAATGGGGAATCTTTTAATACCTCGGTTTTACTTAATGTGTATTTGAGGAAAATGTTAAGTTAACTGGGCGTTGAGAATGGGGAATCTCTTAATGTCCCGGTTACTTAACTATCGTTTCGGTAAATGAGTATTAAGAATGGGGAATCTCTTAATGACTCGTTTACTGAATGTTTTGCGAGAAAATCGTTTAAGTCAAAAGTATATTAAGAATGGGGAATCTCTTAATATGACTGTTTGCTTAACGTTTTGTTTTGAAAATCATTAAGTTAAATCGGTATTAAGAACGGGAATCTCTTAATGACTTATTTAATTAATGTTGTTTGAAGGTCGTTTAAGTTAAATGGGTATTAAATATGGGGAATCATTTAATATCTGCATTTGCTTAACGATTGTTGTGAATGGAGTCTGTGTATGCTCATTCATTTCATTTGGTAAATTGTGTCGACCCGTGATAGGTGACACCTTGGTAAACTGTACTGACCCGTGATAGGTTGTACGTTTACGATTTACTATTTAGTGATTCGTGTTGACCCGTGATAGGTGACACCTTGGTAAACTGTACTGACCCGTGATAGGTGGTACGTTTACGAGTTACTATTTAGTAAATCGTGTTGACCCGTGATAGGTGACACCTTGGTAAACTGTACTGACTCGTGATAGGTGGTACATTTACGATTTACATTTTTGGTGAATTGTGCTGACCCGTGATAGGTGGCACCTAGGTAAACAGTACTGGTCTGTGATAGGCGGTACGTTTACGATTCCCGCTTTTTCTTTTAGTAAATCGTGTTGACCCGTGATAGGTGACACCTCGGTAAACTGTACTGACCCGTGATAGGTGGTATGTTTATGATTTACGCATTTTAGTAAATCGTGCTGACCCGTGATAGGTGGCACCTCGGTAATTGGTACTTTGGCATGCGATAGGCGGTACAATTATGATTTACGGCCCTTCGAGGAGGGTTTTGGTTTGGAATTCCGAGTCCATGCATTTTGGCATATACGCATTGCATTAGGGTGCTTGGCACACGAGTCGTGTTTGATTGAGTTTTATGATTGAGTGATTTGAATTTGATTTATCGTGTTAATTGCGTTGAAAATGCTAAGTGTTATGTGTTGATTATTGTGTGTAAGTAAGATGGTTATCGAGATCCCAATTGCCGTGGTAATCGCGTAGAAATTGCTAAGTGTTAAGTTGTAAACTTGATTAGGAATGACTTAGGTTATTTCATGAATTTTGGAAAAAATGATCAGGGAAATCGATTTCCCAATCGATTGGATGGAAGTCAGGGGCTTGGCCAAATGAACAAATCGATTAGCCAATCGATTTGTAATCAGTTTTTTTTGAAAATCCCTTTCGAAATCGATTGCCCAATCGATTGGCCATTAAGTCAGGGGCTCAGCTATCCTGCCAATCGATTGCCCAATCGATTGAATTAAGCCAGAGTTCAAAATTTCACTAAAAAACCTTCAGGAAATCGATTTGGAAATCGATTGGTATTAAGTCAGGGGCTCCGTTATCCTGTCAATCGATTGCCAAATCGATTGATTCAGCCCAGGATTCTATTATCATTAAAAATCTTCACCCCAATCGATTTCCCAATCGATTGGCTCAGTGAAAATCCTCAGTTTTAGTTGTATGATTAATTGCTCATGAATCTATCCATGTCTTGTTTATTATGTGTTAATTAGGAGATCGAGAACTGCATTTTACCTTCATTTTCATTGGCAATGTACTGTATGAACTTTTTCGCATATTGAAAATCCTGTTAAGGTGCATGCTTAGTTGAAAAGTTGTTTTGAGCATTCAAAAACTTAATTGCTATGTGTTAACTGTTATTTTCTGGTTGGTGACCCTTTACAACTATTGTGGAAATCTGGGCTTTGCCCTCATATGAGAGTCAGGACGGCCCTACCGGTTCGTACCCTACGGACAGGAATGGAGATGGGAACGCTTGACTGCTGTTGCGTTAGGGGGATCTCACGGGGCGCGTGGAGATTACTCAGGGTGTATAGCTTTTTGGTAGGATGATCAGATTAGGATGATGTATAGGGACTAGGGGTCCTTCTTTTTGGTTTGAAGTATTTTTAGTTTGGAAAACTGTACTTATACAAATATTATCAGTTTGATATCATCTTTGGATGGGTTCCATGTGCCAATTGATGTTGTGTAAATGTTTTGGATTTATAATTGGAGAAACTTTTCCGCTGCGTAAATTGTAATGACTCATTATTTATCCAAAGACATTTCCTCATTTGTTTTACTTTGTTTTTATTTAATTTCTTTAAAAAAAAAAATATACCCTCGCTTTGAAAAACGGGGTGTTACATTGTGGTATCAGAGCATAGGTTTGGGTTTCTTTGGGAGCTGTGGAACCTTGGTTATAGATTGTAGGTCGACCTATAAGTTAAGAGTTGTTATCTGATCATGTGTCGGTTTAGGTGACTTGAGTTGTCAAGTCCAATATATTTGTGTGTTGTTAGTGGGACGTTAGTTTGGAATTATTTGAAGTAGTGTTAAGACTCTACTTGATGATGGTTTTATAGGAAACCATGCCGCCAAGAAGGAATGACGCTCCGAGAGACAACGCTAATAGAAATGATCAAATGGCGGAGGCTATGAACAACATGGCTGCTTCCGTCGCTGCACAGACCGCTGCCAAGACTCAACGGGATCTTGAAAAGAGGGGAAGAGAGATCCGTGCTGCAGAGTCAAGAGGGTTAGAAGACTTCCGTCGTTACAATCCTCCTAAGTTCAAAGGGGATGAGGGTTCAGAGAAGGCGGATCAATGGATCCAAGAAGTGGAGAAAATCTTTGACATGATAAAGTGTCAGGCGGGAGTGAAGGTCAGCTATGCCACTTATATGCTGTTGGGGGATGCTGAGTACTGGTGGAGGAGTGCAAGGTTATTGATGGGAGCAGCCCACGAGGAGGTGAACTGGGAATCGTTCAAAAGAAAGTTTTTAGACAAATACTTTCCGATGAGTACCAGGACTAAATTGGGTGACGACTTCTGAAACTTCACCAGGGGAGCATGACTGTGGGCGAGTATGCTGCTAAATTTGAATCACTATCGAGGCACTTCAGGTTCTTCCGGGAAGAAATTGATGAACCATTCATGTGTCATCGTTTCCAAGACGGATTGAAGTATGAGATTCAAGATTCCGTTTTACCCTTGGGAATTCAACGTTTCCAAGCGCTGGTGGAGAAATGTAGAGAAGTGGAAGATATGAAAAACAAGAGGGCTAGCCGAGTAGGGAATTTTAATTCGGGAGGCCCTAGTCGGGCGAGTTATCAGAACAAGGGGAAGCAAGTTGCTAAACCTTATAATCGACCCCAGAATAACAACGGTGGGCAGAGTCGCCCGGGGAACCAGAATTTCGGGAGGCAAAAGGGGCAAGTGCTTCGATGTTTCCGATGTGGGGGAGAAAGGACACTATGCTAGTGCTTGTACCACTAACATCCCCATCTGTCACAATTGTCGGAAGTCGGGGCACATGGCAAGGGATTGCACGGCTTCGAAGGTGGAACCAGTGGTGAATGTAGCTAGGGCTACCCGTCCTACTGCTAGAGGACGCATTTATTGTGTGAATGCTGAAGAGGGAGATCCATCTTGTAATCTGATTCAGCGTGATTGTGAGATTGCAGGTAACACTCTAACTGCACTCTTTGATTCGGGGGCAACCCATTCCTTCATTGCTATGGACTGTGTGAATCGCTTGAAGTTATCTGTGTCTGCTTTACCTTTTGATTTGGTTGTTTCCACACCTGCTAAGACCTTAACCGTAAATTCTGCATGTTTACATTGTCGAATGACTATACAGAATAAGGATTTCTTGGTTAATCTAATTTGTTTACCGCTACAATCACTCGAGGTCATCCTCGGTATGGATTGGATGTCTTATCATTATGTGATCTTGGATTGTGCTCGTAAATTGGTTCTTTTCCCCGAACCAGGAGTTGTTAAGTATTTAGCTGCTAACAAACTCCGAGTGTCGCTAAGTGAAGGGACCCATGAGTTTTTGTCTCTGGCAAATGTGGAGGCAAAGATAAATGTGGAAATAGAAGATGTGATACTTGTCAACGAGTATCGGGATGTATTTCCAACGGAAATTCCAGGATTGCCACCGGTAAGAGAAGTGGAATTCTTCATTGATTTGCACCCATGAACGGGACCTATTTCCATGGCACCTTATCGAATGTCGCCATTGGAATTAAATGAGCTCAAAGGCCAAATTGAAGACTTGTTGGAGAAGAAATTCATCAGACCAAGTGTATCACCTTGGGGAGCTCCAGTTTTGCTAGTTAAGAAGAAGGACGGAAGCTCGCGCCTATGTGTGGATTATAGAAAGCTTAACAAGGCAACTATTAAGAATCGTTATCCTTTGCCACGAATCGATGATTTGATGGATCAATTGAGAGGGGCCGCGATATTTTCGAAGATTGACTTGAAGTCGGGTTACCATCAGATTCAAGTAAGGGAAGGAGACATTCAGAAAACAGCTTTCAGAACCCGCTACGGACATTATGAATACCTGGTTATGCCGTTTGGAGTTACCAATGCACCGGCAATTTTCATGGACTACATGAACAGAATCTTTAATTCGTTCCTTGATAAATTTGTGGTGGTATTCATTGATGATATATTGATTTATTCAAGGACTGAAGAAGAGCATGGAGAACATTTACGACAGGTTCTTGAGATTTTACGCGAGAAGAGATTGTATGCCAATCTGTCGAAGTGTGAATTTTGGCTAGAGAAAGTGAATTTCTTGGGACATGTGATAACCAAGGAAGGAATCGCTGTAGATCCGGCTAAGATTGAGGCGGTTCTTGCTTGGAAACAGCCTCAGACTGTCACTGACATACGGAGTTTTGTGGGACTGGCAGGGTACTACAGGAGGTTTATCGAGGGTTTTTGCTAAGATTGTAGCTCCACTGACACAACTTACCAGAAAAGATCAACCGTTCGCATGGACGGAGAAGTGTGAAGAAAACTTTCAGCTACTAAAGAGAAAAATTAACGACCTCACCTGTATTGGTATTACCGCAATCAGAAGAACCATATGAAGTTTATTGTGATGCATCTCACCAAGGGTTAGGATGTGTTCTGATGAAACACAAGAAAGCTGTGGCTTATGCCTCAAGACAATTGAAAATTCATGAGAGAAACTATCCTACTCATGATTTGGAGCTTGCCGCGGTTGTTTTAGCATTAAAGATCTGGAGGCATTATTTATATGGGTGCACGTTCACCGTGTTCAGCGACCATAAAAGCTTGAAATATTTGTTTGATCAGAAGGAGTTGAACATGCGCCAGAGACGATGGATGGAGACTCTCAAGGATTTTGATTTCACACTGCAGTACCACCCTGGGAAGGCCAATGTAGTGGCTGATGCGTTGAGCAGAAGAAGTGTATCGGTGTCTTCACTGATTATGGCTAGACAACAAGAGTTGTGGGAAGCTTTTAGAGACTTGCACTTGAACGTAGAGTTTGCACCGGGAATTTTGAAATTCGGAATGATTAAGATCTCGAGTGGACTACTTGAAGACATTGCGAATTCTCAAGATGACGTCTTAATTCAGGAGAAGAGGAATCTATTAGTGCAAGGGAAGACGACTGAGTTCAAGATTGGGGCAGATAATATTTTGCGGTGTAATGGCAGGATTTGTGTACCAGAAATTATAGATATGCGGAAAACGATTTTAGAAGAGGCACATAAGAGTAAGCTGAGTATTCATCCTGGAGCAACAAAGATGTATCAGGATTTGAGGCAGAATTATTGGTGGCCAGGAATGAAGAAACATGTGGCGGAATATGTATCCACTTGTCTAACTTGTCAGAAAGCGAAGGTGGAACATCAGCGACCTGCTGGAATGTTGCAACCTTTAGATATACCTGAATGGAAGTGGGACAGCATTTCCATGGATTTTATAACCGGATTACCAAAGACAAGGAGGAAGAATGATTCCATATGGGTGATAGTGGATCGACTAACTAAATCTGCTCACTTTTTGCCGGTAAGGACCACCTATAAGGTAGATCAGCTAACGGAGATCTACATTGCTGAAATTGTGAGGTTACACGGGGTACCATCGAGCATTGTGTCAAACCGTGATCCGAAGTTCACATCGCATTTTTGGGGAGCATTGCACGAAGCGTTGGGAACGAAGCTACGATTGAGTTCAGCTTACCATCCACAAACGGACGGGCAGACTGAAAGGACGAATCAGTCCTTGGAAGATCTGTTAAGAGCATGTGTATTGGATGATAGGAAGCTGGGATGATGTACTTCCGTTGATTGAGTTCACTTACAACAATAGTTTCCACGCAAGTATTGGCATGGCACCATATGAAGCTTTATATGGGCGCAAGTGTCAAACGCCCTTGTGTTGGTATAAAGACGGTGAGAATATGATCGTCGGACCAGAGATGGTGCAACAGACCACAGCTAAAGTAAGGAAGATCAAGGAGAAAATGAAGACTTCACAAGATCGCCAGAAGAGTTACGCGGACAAGCGTCGCAGACTTTTGGAATTCGAACAGGTGACCATGTATTTCTAAGAGTCACACCTACTACTGGAGTAGGTAGAGCCTTGAAATCGAAGAAGTTGACTCCTAAATTCATTGGACCATATCAGATTTCTGCACGAATTGGGCCGGTTGCTTATCGGATTGCATTACCTCCGATACTGTCCAATATTCATGACGTGTTCCATGTGTCACAATTGAGGAAGTACCTCGCAGATCCATCTCACGTGATCGAACCAGACACAATCCAGCTAAAGGATAACCTGTCGTTCGAAGTACCACCCGTGAGAATTGATGACAGGAAGATTAAGCGGTTGAGGACCAAGGATGTTTCGTTGGTCAAGGTGATCTGGAACCCAATTACTGGAGATGCGACTTGGGAACTGGAGAGCAAGATGAGGGAACAACACCCAGAGTTATTTATCGATGCATAGGTTTCGAGGACGAAACTAATTTTAGGGGGGGAGTAATGTAAGACCCATAATTTTAAAGTACCCTTTTATGTATTTTTGGTATATTTTGGATTTTGGCTCGGAGGCTTTTAAGCCAAAGTTAATAATATTTTGGAGTTTTATAATCAAAAAGATATTTCGATGCCAATTAGAATTCTCTCGTCGATAAATAAATTGAATTAACTGCGGAAAATCCTTTACGGAGAATTTAAGGCGTTTCGGGTGAAACGGTAATTTAATAAATATCTAGATTTTGAGATATTTGTTAAGTTATATTTATTATATTATATATATATATATTTATGTATATATGTTTGATTGAGGGGAAAGGAAAAGGAAATAGAAAAGAAAGGAAAGGAAAAATAGAAAGGAAAGAGAATAGAAGAAAGGAAAAAGGAAGGAAAACAAAATCCCTCGTCTTCTTCCTCTGTTAACCGTGGAGACCAATTCTCCTCCTCCTCCCATTTTTTCGTTTTCGACGCTTCCTTTTCTTCAAAAGCTAGTGACCCAAGGTTGGGTGAGAGTAGATCAAGGTTTTCGCAACTCCACTCTTCTCTTTTGATTCGAAAACGAAGAAAAACGGTTTTGAGATCCAAACACAAACCCCTCCGTTTCTTCTAGATCCAAACCTCTTTTCTCGAAGAGATAGAAGGGAAAGTTGCTCACCTCCGTGCTACGGTGCTAGTGCACTAATTTGGAAGCGGCGTTGCGAGCGGAGATTTACCGGAATTTCTCGCGGTACCGGAAACGCACGATAAAGCTAACGTTGAGGTAAGGGCTCCTTCCAAACTTCTAGCTTGCATTAGGGACTTATCTGTAGTTGTGTGGGAAGGAATTTGTTAGGGTTAAATGTATCGATTTGGGGAAAAACGAAACTAGTGCGTTATGGGTAAAAACCTTAGAGTTAGGTTTTGTTTATAGTGATGAATGTTTCGTGGGTAAATGAAATTTGATGTATCTGGGTGTTATGTTGCGTGATTTGTGTTCGTTGTATTTGGTGTGTTCGTACTTGATGTTTGTTAATTGGTGTGGTTGTTGTGAATTATGGTTTGAATGTGAAAGTATGTTTGAATTTGGTTTATGTGGAATTTGAAAACCATTAGAGTTAAACGAGTATTAAAAATGGGGAATCTTTTAATACCTCGGTTTACTTAATGTGTATTTGAGGAAAATGTTTAAGTTAACTGGGCGTTGAGAATGGGGAATCTCTTAATGTCTCGGTGACTTAACTATCGTTTTTGAAAATCGTTTCGGTAAATGAGTATTAAGAATGGGGAATCTCTTAATGACTCGTTTACTGAATGTTTTGCGAGAAAATCGTTTAAGTCAAAAGTATATTAAGAATGGGGAATCTCTTAATATGACTGTTTGCTTAACGTTTTGTTTTGAAAATCATTAAGTTAAATCGGTATTAAGAACGGGGAATCTCTTAATGACTTATTTAATTAATGTTGTTTGAAGGTCGTTTAAGTTAAATGGGTATTAAAAATGGGGAATCTTTTAATATCTGCATTTGCTTAACGATTGTTGTGAATGGAGTCTGTGTATGCTCATGCATTTCATTTGGTAAATTGTGTCGACCCGTGATAGGTGACACCTTGGTTAAACTGTACTGACTCGTGATAGGTTGTACGTTTACGATTTACTATTTAGTGATTCGTGTTGACCCGTGATAGGTGACACCTTGGTAAACTGTACTGACCCGTGATAGGTGGTACGTTTACGAGTTACTATTTAGTAAATCGTGTTGACCCGTGATAGGTGACACCTTGGTAAACTGTACTGACCCGTGATAGGTGGTACATTTACGATTTACATTTTTGGTGAATTGTGCTGACTCGTGATAGGTGGCACCTAGGTAAACAGTACTGGTCTGTGATAGGCGGTACGTTTACGATTCCCGCTTTTTCTTTTTAGTAAATCGTGTGACCCGTGATAGGTGACACCTCGGTAAACTGTACTGACCCGTGATAGGTGGTACGTTTATGATTTACGCATTTTAGTAAATCGTGCTGACCCGTGATAGGTGGCACCTCGGTAATTGGTACTTTGGCATGCGATAGGCGGTACAATTATGATTTACGGCCCTTCGAGGAGGGTTTTGGTTTGGAATTCCGAGTCCATGCATTTTGGCATATACGCATTGCATTAGGGTGCTTGGCACACGAGTCGTGTTTGATTGAGTTTTATGATTGAGTGATTTGAATTTGATTTATCGTGTTAATTGCGTTGAAAATGCTAAGTGTTATGTGTTGATTATTGTGTGTAAGTAGATGGTTATCGAGATCCCAATTGCCGTGGTAATCGCGTAGAAATTGCTAAGTGTTAAGTCGTGAACTTGATTAGGAATGACTTAGGTTAATTCATGAATTTTTGGCAAAAAATGATCAGGGAAATCGATTTCCCAATCGATTGGATGGAAGTCAGGGGCTTGGCCAAATGAACAAAATCGATTAAGCCAATCGATTTTGTAATCAGTTTTTTTTTGAAAATCTCTTTCGAAATCGATTGCCCAATCGATTGGCCATTTAAGTCAGAGGCTCAGCTATCCTGCCAATCGATTGCCCAATCGATTGAATCAAGCCAGAGTTCAAAATTTCACTAAAAACCTTCAGGAAATCGATTTGGAAATCGATTGGTATTAAGTCAGGGGCTCCGTTATCCTGTCAATCGATTGCCAAATCGATTGATTCAGCCCAGAATTCTATTTTCATTAAAAATCTTCACCCCAATCGATTTCCCAATCGATTGGCTCAGTGAAAATCCTCAGTTTTAGTTGTATGATTAATTGCCATGAATCTATCCATGTCTTGTTTTATTATGTGTTAATTAGGAGATCGAGAACTGCATTTTACCTTCATTTTCATTGGCAATGTACTGTATGAACTTTTCGCATATTGAAAATCCTGTTAAGGTGCATGCTTAGTTGAAAAGTTGTTTTGAGCATTCAAAAACTTAATTGCTATGTGTTAACTGTTATTTTCTGGTTGGTGACCCCTTTACAACTATTGTGGAAATCTCGGCTTTCCCTCAGTGAGAGTCAGGACGGCCCTACCGGTTCGTACCCTACGGACAGGAATGGAGATGGGAACGCTTGACTGCTGTTGCGTTAGGAGGATCTCACGGGGCGCGTGGAGATTACTCAGGGTGTATAGCTTTTTGGTAGGATGATCAGATTAGGATGATGTATAGGGACTAGGGGTCCTTCTTTTTGGTTTGAAGTATTTTTAGTTTGGAAAACTGTACTTATACAAATATTTATCAGTTTGATATCATCTTTGGATGGGTTTCCATGTGCCAATTGATGTTGTGTAAATGTTTTGGATTTATAATTGGAGAAACTTTTCCGCTGCGTAAATTGTAATTGACTCAATTATTTATCCAAAGACATTTCCTCATTTGTTTTACTTTGTTTTATTTTAATTCTTTTAAAAAAAAAATATACCCTCGCTTTGGAAAAACGGGGTGTTACACTACCTACACTAGTTCTAGTCCAATTAGGGTTTGTTAACCAATCTTGTGCATCCTAATAGGTTGTTTGTGTGATTGGATTAACATTTTAGGTCATTTTCATGTCCTCCCTAGGCTATTCTAGTCCAATTAGGGTTTTTAACCAATCTAGTGCATCCAATAAGTCATTGTGTTCATTGGATTAACTTCTTTAATTCATTTTCGTCCACCTAGGCTTAT
The DNA here is from genome assembly GCA_002896235.1 of Cicer reticulatum. Taxonomy (NCBI): domain Eukaryota; kingdom Viridiplantae; phylum Streptophyta; class Magnoliopsida; order Fabales; family Fabaceae; genus Cicer; species Cicer reticulatum. The sequence continues at coordinate 37,757 of PGWS01038049.1, forward strand.
TCTAGTCCAATTAGGGTTTTTATCTATCGTGTGCATCCAATAAGTTCATTTGTGTCATTGAATTAACTTTTAGGTCTTTTTCGTCCTCCCTAGGCTTATTCTTGTCCAATTGGGGTTTTTAACCAATCTTGTGCATCCAATAGGTCTGTTTTGTGTCGTTGGATTTAACATTTAGGTCATTTTCATCCTGCCCTAAGCTTATTCTAGTCTAATTAGGGTTTTTTAACCAATACTTGTGCATCCAATAAGTTCATTTGTGTCATGGATTTAAAATTTAGGTCATTTTCATCCTCTGCTAGGATTATTTCTAGTCCAATTTGGGTTTTTAACCAATCTTGTGTATTCAATAGTGTGTTTGTGTCATGGGATTAACATTAAGGTCTTTTCTATCATCCTGAGGATTATTCATGTCCAATTAGGGTTTTAACCAATCTTGTGCATCAAATAAGTTCATTCTGTCATTGGATTAACGTTTAGGTCATTTTCGTTCCACCTGGGCTATTCTAGTCCAATTAGGTTTTTTAACCAATCTTGTGAATACAATAGGTGTTTTGTGGCATAGGAATAACATATAGGCCATATTTCGTCCTACCTAGACTTGTTCTTGTCCCAATTAGGGTTTTTTAACCAATCCTTGTGCCTCCCAATAGGTTCTGTTTGTGTCATTGGATTAACATTTAGGTCAATTTTTTCATCCTCCTAGACTTATTCTAGTCCAATTAGGGGTTTTAACCAATCTAGTGCATCCAATGTTTGACATTAGTCCTTTTAATCCTAATTTTTGACATAATTAACAAACATACAATGTTCCATACATCATATGATAAATCTAACATTTTAACTGAGCAAGATTTCAGGAACAAACAACTCAACCCTACACACTTAAGACAAATTGCTTGGAACTCAAGAATCAACCAAAAGTTGAATATTCACTAAGAAATCGATTGGGAAATCGATTTCATAAAAAGGGTTGTAAGAAACATACTGTTTGTGGTTATACAATCGATTAGGCAATCGACTGGCACAATTAGAAATAAAAATTGTGCAAGTCAGTGGGCAACTGGTTTTACAGGCAAATCGATGGCAAATCGATTGTGCCACATCACAAAGTAAAAACTGATTGAAACAATCGATTGGGAAATCGATTGGGAAAGTCAGAGGACAATCCATTTTCTAGGCTAATCGATTGGCAAATCGATTGCTTTAATAATATTTTCAAAAGTGACAAACATAATGACCTGAAACTTCAATCATGTTAGTTTGGTATCAATCGACTTGGGCAAATCGATTGAACCAAACATTGGTAAGAACTTTTCAGGCAAATATACCAAATCGATTGGCACTCCGATTAACATGAAAATAGCTAAGTCACTGTTTTAACACAATCGATTTGCAAATCGATTGAAACATATTTGAATCACAGTGAACTCTCAGCTTGTGCCAATGCTTATGTATATTGTTGAATCGATATGGTTGACTTAGTAAAATCGATTAAGTAATCGGATTGGTGTGCTTAATTATTGAAAACAAACACACCTGACATCAGATTATGCAATCAATGCATATAAGTCTGCACATAATTTACTGAAAAGTGTTTTTTAAAAGAATCGATTGGAAATCGATTGGTTTGTAATAGTTTCAAGATTTAAGAAAACAAGATCGCGATAATCGATTGGGCAAATCGATTAGACGTGTTTTATATACTTTAATGATCGATTTGATAAATCGATTAGTAGTTGTTTTTCAGAAAACTATATAAACGTCTTTCATCATTCTCTCAACACACATATATACACATGCAGATACTTTGACACTGGAATATACTTCAGAACATGAAGAACTCTTAAGAACATTTGTTCATTCTGATATTGCTTTTCAGATCAAGACCAAAAGATTATCCATAATCATTAAGAGAGCTGAAAAAGTATTCTTGAGAGAAAAGACAACGATCTCCTAAACAATCATTGAACAAAACAACCAGATTCGTGTGAGATACATTGATCAGATTGATGACAAATTTATACTTCTTTTATTTTGTTTGTAACAAAATACTCTCTGTAAAGAAACGACTGCGAAAATCCAGCTAGAAACTGGTGGCGATTTCTGGGTGAGAGGGCTCAATCAAGAAGGAGCCGTACTTGTTTTGTGTGAGTCTGCCGAGTGCTGCAAGGATCAAGGGGTTAAGCAATAGGAAATAGATTGAGTTAGTATAGATAGGTTTCGAGGAAACTGGACAATCTGTAAACAAGTCTCATTCTTTCTATTGGAGAAAAAGCTGAAATCCAGTTGGATTGTCAGGACTGGATGTAGGCTTGTCTTATTGACAATGAACAGGATAACCTTGGTGCATTCTATCCCTTATCCTTTTACTTTAATTGTTAATCTTGTATGCCACCATCTATAATTCCACTGTGTATGAATCTGAATAAATCTTGCATCGTATGATTGTATGTTCGATCTTAATTGTATGCTAGACGTATTCGATTTTCTATATTGCTTTAATTTGTTAAAAAAACTGATATTCTGATTATTTCGAGGTCAAATAATCAACAATTGGCCTCAGAGCCTGACTTTTTTAGAGGTAAACTCATAAAGGAATATGGTCAGTTGATTTTCCTAGGAGAAGGGCTTCACTTGCAAGACTCTCACTTCAATGAACCGATACAATGTATTGGAAACATATGAATGCTGATATTTCTGGAGCCAGTGGTTATTGATAATTTAGATGCTGTTGAAAATGGACCCTACATACCTAAATTGCTG